>ML218760.1:0-14848 GCA_004785975.1 Popillia japonica
ATAAAAACTTAATTACATCTTTAGGGAAGACTTTTTGGGTCAAAATTTTTTAGCCGTACTAAATAAGTAATTTGTTTAATGGCAGAATTAGTAGGCTTTCACGACCGTAATCCATAGGCAGAATTGGTTTTTAGTGGTAAATGTTTTGGGCCAGAATCTTCTAAACTACAATTTCTTTTTGACCACAATTTTTGGTTAGAAACTCGTTTTAGCCCCTAAGAAAATTATCTAAAACCTGATTCACAAGCATAAAAACCCCAAACATGTCCAAAAGAGAGACAAAAATAAAATAAAATATTTTTGAATTGACATCTTCACACTCGATTGTTTCACAGGAGAAAACGATTCTGGCTTCTGACGGCGAAACGATTTAAAACCACCCCCATGACGGTAATTTAGGGAAGGCGACACGTGACCTCCTATTGCATACAAAATATACGACACAGACATCGTATTAGGCACTTCCCGTAATTTCACACACAGGATGCGAAATTCGTTTTAATGACGGACAATAACACTCACCCGGGCTGATTTTGAATGGGGAAGGAGATATTGATAAAACCTATACACGTAAGGAAAGTTAAGGTCCGCCGTACACTTCCATCCAATTATTTTTCAATAATACGTCCTGAGTCATAATGAAAATACGTGTAGTAAAAATCTAGGAAGTTAAGGAGTCCTTTAGAAGGATAATTACGTTAAGTAGTGTGTATACTTCAAATATATGCACATATTCGTCGGGATAATTTGCTTAATACCCGGTTGTAAAGTGGTATCGAGGAAGAACCCGATTTTCTCGGAAAATATAATTGATAGCGGTAATTGTTTAAGGACACGGAACGTGGGAGGAAATTTTGCAAAACTTTCACTTGTACCAAACATATATTATAGGTATGTATCTCTGTCTTTGAGTTAATTTGAGAAATTGCAACTAAAGACAAAAAGAGGAATAGTAGAAGAGAGATGCAGTAATAAGCTGACAACAAGACAGCTTTTCGAGGAGATACATATATCACACTACAACTAGACAGATAGGAGGACGATAAGCGCATACATTTCGTGAAAGGAGGAAATGGGGCTGTCAGGGAACGGAAGTCGAGCTTTTTATACAGTACACTCTTGGAGGAATCAAGTTTTAGTAGATTTAATTACTAGAACTAGAAGAAATTTATTTTATCGACATCTAAGTGGATATATTGTGATGTATTCACATTAGGATAATTTTTCTTTATTTTTGTTCCAAATTTCACTACCATCACTAATTATCAGATTTTTCTCTTAACAAGCTCTTGATTTAAACGTAAAATGATTTGGAAATCGACACCATCTGTCAAATGTTGACGTTTAAATCTGTTTGCCGATTTGAAAAGAAAGGATCAGTACTGTAAATCAGTAATAATTAAGCATAATTGTACTCTTTAATATCATAACATACCAATTATAAGATCCATGTACAAAAAGAATGAGGTTCATCACAAGTTTCATTTGACGCAAACACATTCAGTTCACGTAAGATCTAAAATTGAGAAAAACAATCTCTCCAAGGAATGTTAGGTGTAGAATTTATGATAACAACGTTAAGAACACGATCCCAGCATCAGTTTCCAGGAAATAGTCTCGAATTACCTCAAATTTTGCGAAAGCATTTTCAAAAGACAGAACCTGAAAGAAGCCGATTTAATGTACCCAAATTTACCAGTAAAGGTTCTTAAATACGGGAAACACCAATATCACCTTTATTTTACAATCCAAAAATAGGTTTTGAAGTTTATTGCAAAATTTTTTCCAATTATATTTTAATTCGATTTTGTTTATGTAACGCCATTGCAATTCCACCAATGGAACGTGGAGTTTTGTGGAAAAGTTGAACGATGTTGCAACAAAAAAAGAGCATTCTCGTCCCAAACTTCAAAGCAGTCACCACGCTCAGATTTGCGATTCGTATAAAAAGTTAAATAAAACTTAACCTCGAAAAGTAATAGAGGGAACATAACCTGAAAAAAAAACCAGACGTCAAGTGGTTTAATTAACCTACACCCGTTAACGTGTTTTACGAGAATAGAAATTTTATTTAACACCATAAATTCTACTCTACCAATTGAGAATATCCCGAATTCCTGATTTCCGAGAAAAAAAAACCATTATCCAGAAAATTCCAACACATCCCAGCACCAGTAAACGACAAAGATCCATCACACCGATTCCAGATCCGAGGAAGTCCACTGTATCTAAATTTTCGAGACACTCAACCACCACTATCGACAAATTAAAGTTAGTTAATGAAAGTCACATAGGGACCAGATAGAAAGATCGTCCTAATTACCCATGTATCAATTATAAAATCTTTTATCCTTTGTGAACTGATTTTTATAATACTGATCCCGAGAAAAAATGGAAGACTGGTGTAATTTTTTTTGTGTATTCAGTCTAATATTGACCTACGAAAATAATTTTATTTTCTTTTGTGTTCGCGATTAATTACCTGTATAATAATTAGGTCAACGAACTGATTTAATTTTAATTGGTCGAGCGCCCTCTATTGAATATTAGTTAAAATTGCCATTTTTATGAACCTTATTATTTTTCCCTCAATTTTAAAGTATTTGATCAATTTTGTTCCATTTAGTTGTAGTTTAATTTTCGTTTTAAAGAGAAAAATTCAACAAAATAAAGGTTTATTAATCAACATTTTATTAATTTGTACTAATAAAGATTTTTTTTCAATTGTTACCTTGTAATTAGGAATTTATTTTTTTGTGGCTGTTGGTAAGATTGATTCGTATACGAATCTTCCCTCCATGAGATGTTTAAGAGTTTCCAAAATTAATTTTATACTTAAGAGAAATAAGCTGTCAAAATGTCATATGTTCGTATTTAGACCAATTCTTGCGCACTATTAGTTTAACAATCTACTCCCATATAAAATGTGAATAATTATGCTACAAAGGATCTCCTTTGTAGAACTGTATACATCAGAAAGGAAGAATAATAATGACAGTTTTGAAAAGTACAAGAGTGATATCCTTATAGGTTCCTGGTACAAGAATAACAACTTCAAATATGCTATCATCCAACTGTTTGCTATCTTTCTAAGAACACTATTTCCCAGGAATTCTATACGCTTTTATGCACACGAGTTAGTAAATAATTATATATTGTAGATGCGTCCGTTGTTACCGACTGTGTCAAATCGACAAGGCAAATCGTTACAAGTATACACAGCCAGGATTTATAGCGCTTGTAATTTTAGATGACTGCGGTTTATTGCATGCAATAAATTTCGAAGTGGTTATTGTTATAATTTTTGTTTATTGTAATGTTAGTTAGTAGAGGGATGAGAATAAAAGAAATGAATGGGTTATTTTAAATTGAGATGGATTTAAAGGTAAATAAATTTGTAACAGACAGGTGTTTAAAATATTCGTGACAGCTGTCACATTTTGAATGCTGCCACATTTGACAATTATTTGTGTCGAAATATTTTTATACTCAAATTAAATACAGTAATTTGCTCAGATAGACAAAATCTAAAAAGTCTAAATGCGTTATAGCCTCAGAACGATATGGATATTTTACAAGAAGACATATTTTTGGACTTGAAGAAGAGGTGCTTGATTTAAAACAAGTACTTTGATTTGATCTTTTTGTCGTGGAACCTAGTTGATCGATTTAGTTTTTTTTTTCAATATTTAGGAAATTTGTTGAATTAAAATTATATAAATTTAATTGAAGAGGTCTCAGTATTTTCTTGTAACTTAAGTTGGTTAGATGTAGATGATTGTATAGGTACACTCTTGCAATGGCTGTTATTAAAAAAAATTCTTGCTTTTTTGTCAACAAAACTCAGTCTGCTTTCCTCCGCAGAACATTCACCACAAAGTTGAACATAGACCATGTCTTCCCTCATTATTGAAGGTTTTCTCCAAATAATGCTTGAGTTAGAACAAGCAAAATGTGAGAATTTGGTCTGTAATTAAAGTTATCAAACCTAGAAGAAATTGGACGTCCTATAACTGTAACTGTTGAAAGATATAAGCGTTTAATCTGGTAGTAATTTGACAGCTGTCTAAAATGATTCTGACAGTTCTAGTTCACGTGACATTTATGAAACAACCTGTCTTAAGAGTTTGACASSAGTAACTAGAATTTTAACTGTCATACAATCTACAATTATACAATCTTAACAGATTTTAGAAACATTTACCCAAGTAATTATCAAAAATAAGAAAGAAATTATCAATTTCGTGCTTCGTCACCTGTATTTTGACAGTTATATCTGTCAAAACTAAAAAAGAATATTTATTTCTTCAATTTTTGTAAACATTTTAACAATTGTATCATATTAATTAAGAAAGAATTAAATAATTTTCTATAATTTAACCTTAGAAGACATATTTGTGATTATAATGTGATAGCTGTCAAAATTGAGCATAGATTTTCATTAGTGCTTTGCAGTCTTCCAGATATTATCGCGTAGACAAGCTTTTACTTGACGTTTCGTTGATCATCCTGTCAGCTTCTTCAGAAGATTTCTGAAACTTTCTGAATATTTCTGATGATTTCTGAAGATTTCTGAAAATTTCTGAAAATTTCTGAATACTTCTGATGATTTCTGAAGACTTCTGAAGATTTCTGATGACTTCTGAAGATTTCTGAAGATTTCTGAAGATTTCTGAAGATTTCTGAAGATTTATGAAGATTTCTGAAGATTTCTGAAGATTTCTGAAGATTTCTGAAGATTTCTGATGATTTCTGAAGATTTCTGAAGATTTCTGAAGATTTCTGAAGATTTCTGAAGATTTCTGAAGATTTCTGAAGATTTCTGAAGATTTCTGAAGATTTCTGAATATTTCAAACCATATGAAGAAGCTAAACAGCATGACCAATAAAATGTCATGCGAAAAATTTTCTATGTTACAGCATCCGAAACTCATCACCGCAGCTGTCGAAATTCATAAAATATAAGCGTGTATAATTCAAATTTATATTTGACAGCTGTCAGAATTTGACATTTTCAAAACCGTTGCACTTGTACTAACTTTTTTCTAATGTGATCTTTTGCTTTTGCAGGCGATATGTTGATGACATTGGCAGCAAACTCATTCCTAGATGCGGACAAATTTGACGACCTAAATTTGTACTAAAAGGCAATATAATTTCGGACAGTCTGTATACATTAGACTAATTCTAAGCTTGGAGCAAATACATCAATATTCCAGAAAGCGGACGTCAATTTTTGAAGATTTGACAATTGTACCTGTCAAAATATACCTAAAGTTAGTATATTGCAACTAAACTAGTCAGATTTGATAATTGTAGATGTCGGAATATATCTAACAGTTGGTATATTGTGAAAACTAAATAAAGCTGTCAAAATGTGCCCATATAATTTAGATTTCTATGTACTAAAGTAATTATCAAACTGCACCTGACAATTGGAGCATCAGAATGTAACTACTAGTAGAAAAATTAACCTCTAGAAATGTAAATACTTTGTGCAGAATTAACTTTACGGTAACTTTCGATAACTGTAGTAGCTCAACTAATATCAATAACGCACCTAAGTGATCGATTGCTTTCTACAAAGCTGGCTAACTTTTTCGGTGGCAGTGAAAGAGCACATCATGGTGTTGTTTTTCCAAACAATAGGAGTTATTGCCCTTAAATTTGTAGTTTGTTCTAATTCTAATATTTGCGCCCTTTATTACGTAAATATCAAACTATACGCTTATTTTTTTATCTAGCTTTGTTAAAAATGAAATAAAAATTTATCTCGTAATTAATTTTAACAGCTGCTGGACAAAAATCAATTAATGATTTGATCTTTATTATGGAATATTGTTAGTAGCTACTTTTTGGTCCTGAAAAGGACCGATTTTTGAGATGACATAGGTGAGAATTTACAGCAAATGTTCGATATGTCATGCACATGCAGTCTTTGCTCGCTTTGTACCGCCCTCGTCCATGGACGGCTTAAGACCAATTGAGTTCTTTATTTATTTTTTTTTCTGCTGTTTGCGTACGAATCAAAAATATGAGGTCTCATTTTTGATTTACTGTCTTTAACTTTCCAGATTGCGATTGCTGCTATTCCGTCTTTTTGTTGCTGGGACACCCTGTACAACCTGTCCGACATTTAATTTCTTTTTAGTACAAGTTTTATTACCAAATTATTTCTTTATATTAAATTTATATATTTTTCTCTAGATTTTTAAATATTTTATTTAGAAGCAAACAACAAATAATAATAATAATAATAATAATAATAATAATAATAATAATAATAATAATAATAATAATAATAATAATAATAATAATAATAATAATAATAATAATAATAATAATAATAATAATAATCAAAACAAAACAAAAAAGTGTATTTGTCCAACAGAATTGTACAATTCCCTTAAAAGGACATGCAAAAAGAAAAAGGCTATACAAAAAAGAGAGTAAGTACAAAAAAAAATACAGTGCTACAAAAATAATACATCATATTAAAAAAAATTAAGTAAAAGTAAAACTGTATAAACTAAATATGAGTGAAATTAAAAAAAAAATTCTATGTAAGTATGTAAGTAAAAAAAAAACTAAAAATTAGGTAAATTATAGATATATTTAATACTGGAACTAGAAACAAAAAGAAAGACAAAAAGAAGCTACCTAATGAAATGGGTCTGGAAATAAATTATTAGCATTCCTGCACATATGTGTGATTGGGGCCTTACACATAATATTCGTTCGAGTTCTTGGAACATAAAACGGATCTACAGATCTCATGTTATTTTGAGGTATGTTAATCCTATATTTAATACTGGAACCAGAAACAAAAAGAAAAACAAAAAGAAGCTACCTAATGAAATGGGTCTGGAAATAAATTATTAGCATTCCTGCACATATGTGTGATTGGGGCTTTACACATAATATTCGTTCGAGTTCTTGGAACATAAAACGGATCTACAGATCTCATGTTATATTGAGGTATGTTAATCCTGATAGAAGAGAGTAATGTTGCTGAGTTAATTTCGTTGTTGATTAGTTTTAGTAGAAATCTTCCGCTAGCTTCCTGTCTTCGCTGAGATAAGGAACGAAAATTATTCCTGCTGAGTAACTGAGCATAGTCTGTACCACGAAGAGGGTATGTACCATCAATCTTGTAACACAAATATTTAAGAAAGCGCTTTTGAACCCTCTCCAAAAGTAGTTCTTAAAAATAGTAATGAGGATACCACACAACTGAAGCATACTCCAGCCTGGAGCGAACAAGAGAATAAAAAAGAACCTTCAGAGCAGTCAGATTAGAGAAATGCTTGCAAGATCTGATGAGAAAAGACAGAGTTCTAGATGCCAAGGAAGACAGTTCAGTTATATGCTCAGTGAAAGACAAATTGCAGTCAAAAAGTACGCCGAGATCCCTGAAATTAGAGACTCTAGGGACAGGAGTTTGCGACACACTGTAGTGAAATATAACAGGATTGTTAACTCTGGAGTACGAGACTATAGCACATTTGTCAATATTCAAGATAAAGCTGTTATCACTGCACCACCGGTTGATGAAGCTGAGATTATTTTGTAAAACTAAGCAATCCGATACGGAAGTGATATTGCGATAAATCTTGATGTCATCCGCGTAGGCTAAAATATTACAATTTAAAGCTTTGAGAAGGTCATTTAAGAAGATGTTGAATAAGAGTGGTCCTAGATTAGATCCTTGTGGCACTCCTGTTGAAGCCAAAAAGAAAGAAGACAGAAAACCATTGTAATGGACGTAGCAAAATCTCTTATTAAGATAAGATTGAAAAAATTTGGTATTATTAAGAGATAAACCCATGGAAGATAACTTGCGTGTTAATGCAGAATGATCGATTGTGTCAAACGCTTTACTAAAATCGGTGTAAATTACATCAACCTGCTGTCTATTGTCAAGCGATTCACTAATAAATTGAGTGACTTCGACCAAGTTAGTTGTGGTAGATCTATTGGTGACAAACCCATATTGGAATTCAGATAGTTGAGGTGTGATGCAAGCATATAATCTGTCATATAATAGAATTTCAAACACTTGTGCACAACTGGAAAGAATGCAGATCAGTCTGTAGTTCTCCAAATTAGAGCGAGTGCCCTTTTTAAAAACAGGAGTAATTCTTCCAATTTTCCAGAACTCTGGAAAACAGGAAGTTTGAACGGAAGTATTAAAAATAGTTGTGAGAGGCTTACACAAGACAGATGCACAACTACGAATAAAGAATGAAGGTAGGCAATCATATCCAGTGGTCCTGGTTTCTTTTAGTCTTCTCATGGCATGTAAAACATCGTCCTGTGTAAAAGAAGCTATATCAAGAGGATATGAATCCGCAACTAAAGCATGCCGAGATGGAACAGTACTATTTCCGATCTGGTAGACAGAGGAAAACATATCTGCAAAAGCTTGAACAATATCATCAGGTCTATCCAGGATTTCGTTGTTGTATGATAAACATCCAGGAATACGGGAATTGGTGCGTTTGTTAGCAATAAACCGCCAAAAGGACTTAGGATTCTCAACAATGTCACTCTCGACCTTAGTTTGGTTGTTTCTAAAAGCAGACCGAATTTCAAATGATGCAGACTTAATATTTCTTCTTACTTACAGAGAAAAAACTTATAACTATAAAAATGTATAATTTGAATTTATATTTGACAGCTGTCAAAATTTGACATTTTCAAAACCGTCGCAGTTATTCTAGTTATTCTAACTAGACATTGGCAGGAAAGTCATTTCTAGATGCAGACAAATTTGATAATTTCGAACAGTCTGTCTACATTAGACTAATTCTAAACTTGCAGCAAGTACATCAATATTCCAGAAAGCGGACGTCAATTTTTGAAGATTTGACAATTGTATCTGTCAAAATATATCTAAAGTTAGTATATTGCTTAGATCATATATATTACATGGATACCGCTATAGCATTTAAGAACTCGGACGTTGTTGTTTTGACATGTACAACGTGATTTTTTGAACCTATTTCTTTCTTCAGTATAAGTATCACCAATAGTACTATCCTCGTTGTACCCTCTAAAATCGCGCAAGCGTATCAATAGTCAACCGTACGCGATTTATTTGTTCGTTTCCGAAGTTTCCACTACATTTGCTTTTATGGCTATGTTCAGTTATGTTTATTGTTTAATCGTTTGATTGACTATTGATTGTTTTTTAAAATTATGTACGCATCAGAATGCATTACGAGGGAAAGAAATCTAAAAATGACGAAAACCCTAAAAGAATAAGAAAATAATTTACCAAATTAATATCGTTTCATAATAAATATATTTTTTATAGAATGTTTATATATGTATAATTCTGCATATATGCCATTTATTTTTAATATAAAATATATAAAACATTCATCCCAGTTTAGGTTTATTTAAATGAACAAAAAAAACACTTCAACGTCTCCTCTTAGCATAATTTCGAAATTTGCGCCAGCGTGATTTCGAATTTCGCTCTTACATCGATCGCACTTACGACTTGAAGTTTGCACGTTTTGTTTCTCGGGGTAGAAAGTGTATACGATAGATAGGGATACCCTAAAGTAAGTGTGAAATGGAAGAATAAAATATGTCTGTGATATGTTAAAACATACTTTGAGCATCATATCGCTATCCATGTAATATATATGATCTAAGGTATATTGCAACTAAACTAGTCAGATTTGATAATTGTAGATGTCAGAATATATCTAACAGTTGGTATATTGTGAAAACTAAATAAAGCTGTCAAAATGTGCCCATACAATTTAGATTTCTATGTATTCGTAGGTACTAAAGTAATTATCAAACTGCACCTGACAATAAAATTGGAACATCAGCATGTAATTACTAGTAGAAAAATGTGGTTTTAAATTGCGATTATAAAATTTCAGAGTAAAAAGCATAATTGACCTCTAGAAATGTAAATAATTTGTGCAGAATTAACTTTACAGTCTTAAATAAACTCGCACAGTTTTATTTTAATACTTATGTCAAGATTACTGCTTTTTTTCATTAGTTAAAGGGGAAGGGGGTAATTTACAATAACGCTATATTTTTCTTTAGATATAAAGTGGAATTTACGTGCGAGAAAACATATTTAGATTGTCACAATTCTTTTTAATACTACATATTAACGACACAACTCCAAGAATTACAACCTTGAAACTGTAATTCCTATAACAGATTTAATTAATCACTTCTTTGTGTGTAAATATTTCTAACCTGAATTAAATGAAGACGTAAACTCGAGAATAATATATTATCAACATAAAACAGTTTAGTCGAGTTATTAATTCATTCTAGATTCTACATACATACAATATATGTATGTGCATACATATACACGTACAGTACGAAATGGGGGAAGCAAATAGGTGAATATACACGCACGAAACATCTGCTTTCCATTGCTACCCTGATTGAACTATCATTTAACACCCCGAAACAGTATTGTGCTTGTGAAATGACGTTACGTAAGTTGTGTTCCCGGATAATCGTTTTTCAGCGTATAAGTGTGACCTCGACGGTATACAGGGACGTACCTCCCCCGATAAAAAATTATATCCACTCTCCGCGTATCTATTCTGATTCATTTCGAGATGATACCAACTTCGGCGATCACGTGATCGCGTGTCGAATTATATCGCTGGCTTAGTTGAAGAACTAATTACGGAAAGGCCGCGTATAAGGTAGAACGATCTTATAATAGTCTTCGTTCCCGTTAATTTAATATCTATTTTCTCAAGACGAAAATTGTTAATCCCCTTTCGTTTCCGATTATGTGCTGCGAACCCCGACGATGACGTGGACGAAACGTCGGCGTGGGTATCGATTTAACTTTAAGAGATTTTATAGTTAGTTGACATGGAATTAAATTAAACACAATAAATAATTAAGCTAATTCTCTCTATATCTGTCTCTCTCTTTTTCTTTCTATTTTTGCACTATAGTTTAGTTTAGTTTAATTTACGGGGTGTTGCACATGCTGAGCGCGCTTACGAGTATCGCTGCAATGCTCACACGCTCGACCGACCGCCTTCAATAAGATGTTAAATTCTGTATCATCCGCATGACATGTGCGTAAATGATAAATGAATCCCCACGATAGCTGTGCTGTAACACATGTTGTTCGAGTCACACTTGCACCCCTTATCTCATTTATGGGGTGTAATTAACCCTAATTCTGTTTGAAACATTGATTTCGTACGCAGTCGTTGATGTTGTTGTTGTGGGCAGGTCAGGATTGCAAGAATTTTTTCCACATGAACGTCGCATTGAGGTGTCTACTTTGGACACACTTTTGAAGTCAGCTAAATGGGAAATATAAATACATATTCAGAAGCGGAATTTAGTTTGATATTCAACTGTTTAAAAAACAAAAGATCCTGTCGCCCGGAGGAGATTAGTGCTTGTCTTGTTAGAGAGATGCAGACTGTCTTGTGTAGACCTCTTACTTATCTTATGAACGAATCATTTCGAATGGGAATTTTTCCGAAATCACTAAAACTTGCATCTGTCAGACGAATACATAAAAAGGACGATACAAAATGTATGCAGAATTACCGTCCGGTGTGTGTAACATCGGCTATAGCCACACTTTTTAAATAGGACATGCTGAAAAGGCTAAACTCATTTTTAAGTAAATTTAATATTATTAGTGGCTCTCAAGATAGTTTCCGAGCTGGAAAATCCACGGTGTCCGTTATTTACGAATTTTATGAGGCACTTCTACATTCAATTGAAAATAAACACTATCCAGTTGGAGTATTTTGCGACTTAAGTCGTGCCTTTGATTGTGCTCCACATAAACTACTATTAGAAAAATTGAACGCATATGGCATTCGTGGTCTGGTCTGCCAGTGGTTTACTTCTTATTTAGAGGATCGGTCACAGTATGTCCAAATTACCATGCATAAGAATGGCGGTGTATACATATAGGATCAATATTGTTCCTATTACATTGGGAGTTCCACAAAGATCTGTTTTGGGTCCTATTTCATTGTCGTTATTTGTTAATGACATCTAGAAGATCAGATTGTGCTAAGTAAAGTTCCAAAATGTTCCAGTCAGAAGAAGAGATCGATATCGTCGTTAACTGGTTAAACCTTTTAAACCATGGCAGGAAAGAATAGTTAAGTGGATTATTGTAAATGGCAATAACTTTAAACATATTTAAAATAACAATTCTAAAAACTAGTATCAATCTTTCTATTCTCAATGTGCAACGTGTCCCTCGTAGAAAGATTTAAATAACAGACCACAAACCCTCGCAGTCAAATTAAAAAAAAATCAATTTACGCATGCAATGGATCGGAACCCGAACGTCAGACGTGAAAATTCCAAAATTTATGCGATAATTTTACGATTTCGAGAAATCTCGTCGTCCATAACACGAGATGACACATCAAAGATACCTTCACCGAATTGGACGTATTCAAAACTGTAACACGATCGAAGCGGTCGTTCCGATGAATTTAGTTCTAATAGCTGTTAACTCCCCAACGACACGGCAGTGTCTTACAACGGGGATAACGCCGCAGAAAGCGTCCAGCTGGACGCCGATTTTAACTGCTCTGGATGGCTTCGAAACACGTGCAAGGACGGTTGATGTTCGACGGTAAAGATGCCGACTTTAACATGAGTGAATGTGGGTAATTTGAGAAATTGGTTGGCGGAACGAATTTTATGAAAATATTTCGATAAATTGTATTCGTATCGGGATACGAATTTTTTATTTTTTGGTTAGTGCGTGTGTGTGTGTAAAAGAAAAGAATTAACTTAAGAAGTGACGGATTTGAAGCATTACACCACGCCCATCTGGGATCGCCGAAATCTGAACAATAACATTTCAATATAAATTGATAAATTGATCTCAATAAACTTCAACAATCTCAAATTTGAAAACCTCTATGGGCAACGATTTTTAAGGTATTTTGACAGTTGAGGAAAGGTTTACACTACCAATTCTAACTCATCAGTTGGCAGCGCAAAAAGTCTAATGGTTTGCAGCTAACTCCATTGGTCAGAAAATCTTTTGATACAGCTGTCAAATGAGGTGATTCCCGTCAGTCCCGGCAGTTGAAAACTCAAACATTTATCTCAAATATATGCTAAAGTTTCCTCTCCAATGATATTGAATGAATTAGATTAAATGCTTGATCTCCCAACTGTTTCAACATTTTATTTTTTGCTCCGAGAACAACTGACTTAAATATTAGGTCATCAAATTTTTGTCAACATTTTGTCAAACTTGGGTTGATCAATTCTTTGTAAAATTTTGGTCAGGTACAAGTAAATCTTCATGAGGATATTTTGAACTTATCTTCAATCTTGATGATTGAAAAAATAATTTGTTTCAGCAAAAAATCTGATACTTTAACCTACTCTATACAGTCTTATTAGGTCATTATTATTCTAATTCAATTCAATTGTTTGGTCAAATTCATCTTTGGCAGTCTTGTTCTGGACAATTTCGTCTACAACAAATTTGTCATTTTCAAAATTGTTTTCCAATATTTTAACCAGTTATGCAAGAAATCTATATACTTATTGATATTACAAAATTTACAACCGATACTAATTTTGGTTCTGATTTATTCTGGAGGTAACTGTGTTGTGCTTCCAACTTGTTAGTAAATGCTGAATTAGATTAAATGCTTGATCTCCCAACTGCTTCAACATTTTTTTTCCAAAGAAGAATGTGGAGTATCACTTTCTTGGAAGACTGTGTCAAATCATTATTTTTTTTTAGTTTGACGTTTGTTATTTTTTGCTTCAAGAACAACTGACTTAAATATTAGGTTATCAAACTTTGTCAACATTTTGTCAAAATTTGTAAAACATTCTTACCCATCACTTTGGCTATACTGATTTAGAATATTTTGGGCTTAAGCAACTCAATTGTTATGTATGCTAGTTTCTCAGATACGTTTTTAATAGGTTTTTGTTGAATTCTGAGATTATTTTGAAGAAATTATGAAATTTAAAAATTTAATTTGAAAATATATTTGACAGCTGTCAAAATTTCAGTTGTAGGAAAGATTATGAAGGCACAGTATAGGTAGTGGTAGTATCTATTAAAGCTAGCGTGCGATATCTTCCACTTCTTTCTACTTTCCTATTTACGGAAGCTCGATTATGTATTTCTAACAAGGGAAACGGGATAGCTCCGGATGATTGGGAAGGTAATTTAGATGGAATCGAAGCCCGTGTTGTCTATGTGCGAATCAACCCTCAATTTAAACAACAACACTCTCACGTATAACGGTGTAAATTTCAGGTTACGAGAGGGGTTAATTTTATTTACATGTGATTGCTATTGATCGCTACCGACGGGCGTGTTATACATCTACATACACACATATACATACATACATATGTATACGTATGCATGCATGTAGAGAGAGAGAGAGGGTTCTGTTTTGCGATGTTACGTTTCGGATATATATCTCAACTCCATCGTAAAGACTCATACGTCTTTATTGTATTATATTGTGTATTGTTGTTTAGATATGTATGTACACACATAAAATTTATACATATATGTAGATATCAGCGGTTATAGTTATTACTAGCTGGTGCACCAAACTCTTCGAGTTTGGTCGCACCAGCCACGTGTGGACCAGCGCGACCATTTAATTAATCAAACCGACCATTATGGCCAATAGACCATTGAACCCAACCGACCATTTTGGCCAATAGACCATTTAACCTAACCGGGCATTTTGGCCAATAGACCATTTAACCCAACCGGGCATTTTGGCCAATAGACCATTTAACCCAACCGACAATTTTGGCCAATAGACCATTTTAACCCAACCGACCATTTTGGCCAATA
>SMLS01068971.1:0-27315 GCA_004785975.1 Popillia japonica
CTATATTCGTTGGAGGATCATTAATTTTGAAAGGTTTCTTATCATAATGTCGTGGAATGTGTCAGGTTGCAGTTGTGCTAGCCTCTAGAAGATGATATTGGTGGAAGGAAGAAAGTTGACAGCTAGTCGGCAATATTCTTATTCGATTTTTGGTGCTTAACTGTTGGGTACAATCTTCCTTTTATGTAAGAGCCCCAGTTCCCATGTATGTATGTGGATCCAATTACCAGCTGAAAAAAAAACAACGCAAACTTCACTGAATGATAAGTTATTCATTAATGTTGAAATGTTCTTTTGGTTTATTTATTTTATATTTAGACAATATTATAAAGATCATCAAAACAATTGCAAATATCTAACGAGAACTATATATATAAACTACATTATGTTATACCATTTTATCGATCTGTGCAATTCTGAACGTACCAATTGCACTACATATTCGATATGTGTAATCGAAGATAAACATCTATCGTGTACGGCATACTTCGCCACTAAAACAACATACCCTCACACGATGTTAGCGTTAGAACTACTCTAACAAGGTTTTGAACTATAGATTACATAAACATTTGGTTTTGAGAGGAATATAGTTTTCCAGATGAAAATATCTACAAGAAATTGGATTTTGGGATGGTTATCCTGCACACTTTTTAGATTTTATTTTTTTGTCAACGTAAATTTTTTTACGTGGGTTATCCAAAGAAAATTAATTAAGTAACTTGATATCCAAATGCCCAAAATTCATATGCGTGCTGTGCTGTTCATTATAACTTTCATTTTTATCTTGAACAACTTTTCTATTGAAATACCTCTTTAGGTTTGTTAATTAGGGTCCATACTTTCACGAGATTATCTCAGCGTAACTTCTGTCTCGGATAAGTCGGCCAAAAGACCTATTGTCCCTCCTTAACAGTTTAGCAATCCTAACCTGACGGCATCCGAACCAAGTTTCCAAACTGGCCAAGAATTAATTTACGTAACTTCTTCCAGGATTTTTTCTGCACTCTCACAGTTTCTATGGTCTAGACCAAACGATGTCTCGTAGCTATGGAAAAATTCTTTATCTAACAGTTTTATAAGGAATTGTATGTCTAGCAAGACTACATAAATATTGGTAGATAGAAGCGTCTGTTCCCCTCTTCTCTATACATGGACGGATACCTTCCGAATGTCGACCAAACGAACTGTTGAAGTCCATTCTTCTAGGAGCAATGCCTAACAACGAATTGAAGTTTGGCAAAAGGATTGCAACAGTCAGAACAAGTCCTACATCTTGGCAACGATCACTGCCAACTTCTCAGTTATTACATTGCTTTTTACCGCAGAGAGGCTTCGTATTAATCTCAAGGTAATCCGATGTTCTGAGAGTTGATCGACTATTCTGTGGTAGCCCAGTACTCTCTAGAAATCGAACTTGACAACTTAAAGTGCTATGAGAGTTGTTTGATTGTCAAGTAAGATTTCAACCGATCAATTTTCAAGAGTTCCCCAATGCAACTCAGCTTATTTGCTGGAGCCGTTGTTGATCCACTCAGTATAACATGCTTTTAGTTAGTTGCTTATTCCTTGGCATTAGAAATTGGAATACAACAAACGAGTTTTTGACGTATAATTCAATAGGTTTTTACAGCTCAATTAATTTTATATATTTAATATAAAGACACACATAAGGATATAAAATATACATATATCTGCGAAAACAGATAAAGTTTATTTATTGCTACGCAGAGGAATGATTAAACTTTTAGTGAAGCATTGAACTGGAATCAGCGTACTAGGATACCAGTAATTTTAATTGCTTACGTCCGATAGAGGATTTTGTAAACAAGTTGAATTAAACTACATATACATACATACATGATACAATCTAGTAACAAGTACGCATGGTATATTTATCGTATTCGGCAATATGGTAAACACAAAACTTGTAATATATACTGGATTGTCATGGTGTGTCAAATACAAGATTGTAAAACGCATTCAACAATTCAGAATTGGCGATATAATATTAATAAAATTTTTCTCTATTTATAGAACAGCATGTATGTATGTTTGCTAGTGTTAATACATCAATTGGCGGGGCACGTGATTGGTATCTGCTCGACTATTTTGCTTAAATATTTGCTTGTTCCCCAGTATGATTTAACATCGCCCTAATGAGAGCGCCACTATCGGAAATATATCGGATAATAAACCAACGTTTCAATTGGATATTAACTCGACGTTTTTCCAATAACTCCGAACGACTTTCTGCATATAATCGGCGGAGATCATTTTTAATCGTAGTTAAAAGCGAAAAATTAATCTCTGTAGTACGCCGCGATGACTCGCGCATACACTCATACAGCGTGAGATGAGAATTATACAACTCATTAATTTTCAAATTTCTCCCCCGTATTAGAAATTCAAATTGCCTATTGATTTTCACATGCGAACAACGTATGCCAGGTTATACGTTCGCGTAACTGAATACGCTAAATTCGATATAAATCTCGCGAATAATTTATCACAATCTTCCCATTGCAGCCAGTCGACGCTTTTTTTTTCTCACCGTCGCTCTTATATAGAGAGAAAAATAAAACTACGCGCTATAGGTGGCGGTATCGATTCGCTGCAGGATTTACCTTTCCGTAATGGCTTTCAATTGTTATCTATCCCCTCTCCGTTACGTGGGAGTGGATGATGTTCTCGCGGATTTACACTTGCACTGTAAACATTCATTTTGCTCCTTCGAGTCGGCGAGAGTTTTTTTTTTACTTAGCTTCGCAAGGAAGTTCCTCTAGTTAATGATGATTGAAGATGATTGGAGATAGATATTTCAAGTTAATAACTTACAATAGTTTTCCAATTGTTATATTTGCTCAGTGGTCTCAGTGGTAAGATGGTATCCTGGCCGGTTTTCGTCTACTAATTTTGCATACAGCAAGAGTTGCAGAGATAGTTTGACAATCAATACAGCAGATTGGCAACCACTGCACCTGCGTCCACAACAAATTAGAAAAAAGAGATGTTCTGAATGTCTTCAATACCATTTTTATTTGGGGATACCAAAACTTGTAGTATGCTCACCAATAAATACCAAAAAATATAGAATACAAAAAATAATGAGTTCAATCTTGTCAGCGCAAGGAAAATCACGAATGTTACTGCAGATTTTCAAAATAGGGCATGGATAGCTACATATTTTTGCTGGTGGTTTGGTTATATTTAGAATTGGTTTAATTATTGATTGGGTTTCCCTACTTCATCCGTATATCTCTGAATCTCAAGAATCACCTAATTTCATTACCTTCCTACTGTAAAATCGCTTGAATTTTGGCCTATTCTATTTGGTCAGTAATATTTTTCGTATCTATAATCAGAGGTTCCCTATCGATGTATATACAGTTATTTTAATTTCATTCATAGATGGTAACATCCTTTGTATTGGGAAGTTTTAAATAGATATATTGCGGTAAATTGAATGTAGTTCATGTAAACCACCACAATATCGGCACTTACACATAACTGAACCCATCTAAATCCTGCTGCTAAAACAAACGTGTGACTACATACATATATCTATGTATGTAAATACGAAATACCCTCAGGATTTGAGAAAATATTTTTCCGGCTCTGATAGACTAGGCATAAGCGCCGGATTTCAGGGGAATTCCACAAAACTTTCACAAAGACGATGGCTGTGGATGTGGGAGCATAGTATGTAAATAGCTTGCCTCTGCGAGACCCGCCTTTATATCCTCACCTAACGATGCTGATCACGGATATGCTTCCATCTAAATTACCGTTCCTTCCATTAAAGCATAAGACACGATCCAGTCGCGCTTTGAACAGCTACCGTCATTGAATTTGAATTCGTGCTTCGCGGCGACGTTTCACCGGTAAAAGGAGAAAAAAAATTGGGAAAAATCGAACATACTCGGGATAAGCATTTATACGGTTCGAACTGAGCTATCACATTCATCATTGTGTTTCCTCCTCTCTTTTTACGTCTAATAACGTCTAATTGACTGGTTTAGCCGTCACAGAAATGGAATAATGAAAACAGAGATGTTGTCGGGCATCGTAAAGGTGGCACGACGAGACGGGAAATTCTTATCGTTTTTTCTTTCTGCATTATTTGAAAAATAATATTCGGGAAAGCAAATAACGTGAAAGCGAGAATTCGTGCGGAGGTTGCCATATCACTGGATCATTAAGACGGCTTCTATAATGTACAAGAGAGCGGTTGGTAGGTTTTTTCGCGAAGCCACTGATCAAAAAAATATAAAGTGAAAATGGAGGCGATGTTGGGTTTCATATTACTGTGAGTTTTTTGCTGTTTGTTATGCGGTGCCAGACAAGTTTTTTTGTTGGCTGTCTGGGTACGTTTTTCAATATATTAATTTATCCTTTGCCTTTGGCCGAACTCATGCCAATTAGTTTTGTGTCATATACTTATGTATATTAATATTTGCAAATACATTTTCACCGAATTGCGTGGAAAATTATATTTCTTCTTGTGATGAGTGTTTGACGGAGGAAGGAGTATCTCCAAGATAGAACTCAAAGGCAGGTATGCTCAGCTTAGATCATCCTCCTGGTTTGAGACATTCCAAGGTATTTCTTGGAAATTTCAACAAGCAAAAAGCAAAGAGCATGCTTTAAACACCACAGCTACTGAAGTTTATTAAAGCTTATAGACTGGATGGGAAGCTGTATCTGCAGGAAAACGTTAGCTTCTTGGAGATCATCAGAACTATTGTGGCTGATAATTAAGCATTTGACTAGTATCTTGATCCCTATTCGTTGTCTTTTAGCCTTTATAGTATTAAGTATAATGTCCCTACATCCGGCAGCGCCAATGTAAATAATAATGAATTTAATATCGTGTACCTACTGGTTACTGTAACCTAGCTGAATCCCATAAAATCGTTAATTGCACTCTCTGTTAAAAGAATATCTTAAAACCTGTTCAAATCGATTTCAAATAAGTTGAACTGTATGCAATGTACTTACATTATATAACATCTAGTATCCTTATTCGCGAAGTTTTGGCGCCACCTATCCGAAATGATTATTAATTAATGTTTTACTAAGTTTGTCGAGCCTGCACTTTTGCTAATATACACTCATCTGGTTAGTTTATAAGAGAGGGGAAGACGACCTCGGCAACGATTATTGCGCTCATCCCAATATACCACGGCGTCAACCGCCCCCTGGAGCATACTTCAGAAGTTCTTGCCCACCCCTCTCTCACGAAACCCAAGTTTGCCATCGGCATTCCCTTCGATCCCAACCTCAACAACGTAGCGTCACCTTCACGCTTCAAAGGTTACCTGCGTCAAATCCTCTCGCCCGTTCGTTCGCGTTTTTGTGCAACGTCCGTTTAGCATATTTATTGCAAAACAAAAATTAATTAACGCCTATTAATGAAGGAAAGGAAATGGCAAATTGGGGATGCAAATGTTCAGTTTATTTTAGCGTGAAAGGAATTGAGGATTTCCTTTATTTTACGGGGTTTTGTGAAAGATTTATGCTTTTGTTGGAAGGTCTTTGTGTTTCATTTATTCGAATATTAGATGGAAACGGATATTAACCATAAATTGCTTATTAGAAATATAATGTTTAAAAAAAATAATTTAACAAGTAGTTAAAGAGACTACTTGCTAACTTTAAATTTTTGGCACCCTCTTCTGGAACTAGTTAGAGTTGTATCTTTATCAAGAAATACTTACTTAATAACCTTGATCCTTTCGTGGTCTTTAGACGTAACCTATAAGTGTCTATAAGAAGTTAAAAAAATGTTTCTACTGTTTGCAAATGGCTACTGGTATGGTGACCTTTCAGAGAGCAGAATTGTTTCGGAGGAAGTGGTTGCAATAAAATATCTATACATAATTTATATACTCTAGAACAAAGGGGACGGGAGAGGGGGAGGTGGGGGGGAAGCAACCTCCTTGATAGTCCGAGCCACTTTTTAAAATTTGAGATTTTTTGCGAATCGCAATTAAATACGTATTAAAAAGGTTTGCAAAAGGGGTATTAAAAAATTTCTTTTACATAAACTATATTGATTGAAAACATATAAATAAAAGTACAAAATATGTGTATTGAGTTTAAATATTACAAATTAAACACAGTTATTTTACCTGCTTTGATAATTATTTGTTGAGTTTGGTGAATTATTTGGCGACAGCACTTCTCAGTAATTCTTTCAGGTGCTGGTTAGTTAATACTGATCGGTGTTGGGATTTACAAATTTTAAAGTGGAATAAAATAATTCACATATACATAAGTACGTTGTTCCGAATATTGAAATAATTCGACAAGCAGCCTTTTTTAATTCAGGATACTTCGATTCTGGTACAAATTTCCAAAACTTTTTAATGTAGAGTTTGATTGTTTTGCATCTCTATTAATTCTAATTCTCCAGATGTTTTTAAGGTCATAATTACATTGAAAATGGAAAACTGAACTTTGAATTATGTTAATTTGAAATAGATTCAGAAAAAAAATCAGAATAAAATATTTCAAGTCTTGAAATCTATTTTGGAATTCCGTCAATATTCCTTCTAGCTTTTTTGCATACTCGTTGAGTTTTTCTTGTTTAATATTGGAATAATATTTTTTAATTTGAGGAAAATGACAAAATGTTTTATTTTTAATGTCCTTTAGAAAAAGTTGTAATTTAGTTTGAAAAGTAAATACATATATACTGTTGACATCTCACAGATATTATTTTATATTTCCCCTACCTTTGTCAATTCAGTGTTTGCAACTGTTCCATGACGTCAGTCAACAACATTAAGTCTTGTAACCACTCGTCATCATCTAATTCTGAATAGATTATAGCCTTTTCTTTTAGAAACGCACTTAGCAGCAACAAACAAATCAACAAATCAATTCAATACGTTGTAGCCAGATAACCATCTAACAATGCAAAAGAAATTAATTGCCATTTGGAAGTTCTTCGTCCTTAAATTCTTTAACGAAATTCTTGAATTGTCGATGATGTTTTGCATTGGTGCGAATGTAATTTAGAAGTTGTAACACTATTTTCATAACATCAGTTCCAGCTCAATCAGTTGCAATGCTTGCAAGTTTATTAAGAGGCACATCAAAAGTTTTCATTATGGAGTCTAAAGCATATTAAACCCTTCGACCGCGTGAGAATAAATTAACATTAAACTTTGCGAAACAAATAATGTTGCTTTCAAAAATACGGCAAAGAAAATAGAATACAAAAATGTTATGAAACACAAAAGTTATGATGAACCAATAAACCTATTATTATTTACACAAATTGTGTGGTGATGTCTGTGATACCGTAAACGATTTCACAACATTATAACTTCTTAACACTCCACAATATACTGAACTGTTTGTTAGCGACTCACTTCAAACGTCAAAATGAATAGCTACTGCCATTTATGGTGCAATAGTCTAACTTATAAAAAAATGGGAACTGTAAATAGTAACGATGGGGTATGTCATACCCCACCACACGGTCGAAGGGTATCATCACCGCGACTTGACTCTTGAAGTGCTACTAAATCTAATAATTCTTCTTGGACAACGACGTCAGGTGAAACGAAATGTATGACTGCCAATTGCAGAAGATCTGTAATATCTGTCGATTGGTTAAGGGCTAAGCTGACCGCAATACAGTTCTTCAAATCATTTTTTAGATTATATTCAAGAGATGTATTAATTGCAGTTATGCGTAGTTCGGTTGTGTTTCTACAGATGGGAATTTGCGAAACAACTATGGGCAATGCTGCATTATTTGTATCTAAAACTTTAGTGCATCTTCCAATTTTTTAAAATAAACTCTTCCTCTCTATGCGGGCGTTTTCCACGAGCAATATTCCAGGCAATAACAAAATTGGCTTCAGCTACCTTATTACCTTGATTGGTAAGTTACCGTCAAAATTTACTGTTGCTTATTTAAATTTGTTTTAAAGAAGCAAGTTTATCTGATTTTAATTTGGTGGATACTGATTAGAAAACTGAGGATGATTGGTTTCATAATGTAGACGTAAATTGCTAGCTTTATAATTTTTGACCGTAGAATTACAAACACCTAATGCTTTTCCGTTAGTGTTAATAAAAAAGGATGATTAGAAAGTAACTTCGATGTAATGATAAAAAGCGGATTTTTTGGAGGATGGCACGCTACCTAAAGCTTTGGTTTTAGTTTGGCGAAATCAGTACTCAGAGCGAAGCAAGAGGAACTACTATAATAGATGCTAATTAGCAATATATTCTAATTTATTGTGAAATTACAGAAAAAATGCCAAGAATTGAAAATGGTCGTACAATCATATTTTTAAATAAACATCTACAAATTATCGCCAAAGTAGGTTGTTCACAACGTAACGTCCATACTGTGGTGAACGTTCATAGTGTGATAAACAACAACAACAAACGGACGGTATAAGGAATAAACCAAAATCATGACAACCAAACATGTTAACAAAAAGGGTAGACAAGTTTCTATGTTTAAGAACCCTAAGATTGTACAAGAAGCAACTGCCACAGCAGTACATCCGTCTACGGTATGATGCCATCTAATAAACGAGGTTTACATGGATGAATTACCTTCGCAAAACCATTACTTAGCCATGGAAGTGGACAGAAAAGATGAGCCAATGCCAGATACCATCAGAACTGGACTGTTGAATATTGGAATCACCTTTTGTGAATCGACTACTTCAAGTTTCAAATATTTGGCACCAGGAAACGTCATATGATGAGATATGTCGGTGAAAATTACTATCCAGCTTTCATACAGATTACTGCGTGAGCTAAACATTTTACAAGAAAACGCAATACGTGCAGGGCTTCAGCTTGTAGTGTTTCATACAGGAGATACACTAAATAATAGCAAATTATTTTTGAAATTTAGCAGAGAAAAGAATATATTTGTCAAAAATTAATACTAATTTACTATTTACGCACAAATGATCTATAACTAATGCACACCACTGTATTATTTTTATCAGCAGATAAGTGCTGGTTTTTTAAAGATGTGGTCCTACTATATTTAAGCAAACATAAAACTCCGCCACTACAATGGTGACACACTCTGAAGTTATCGTGTATTCGGCGCAGGTTAAACTTGAAATTCTTTATGCAAAATTAAAACAATGAACCTTTCTTTACCTGTAAAAATTTGTCAAAAATGTAATGTTAGTGCTGATATATTAAAACACCTTTAATTAGAGTTGGTTTCTATTCTTGTAAACTTCATTCTAGAAATAATAATAAAGACGGGACAGTACAAACATTTGACTTTCGCAAAGTAGAGCTAATTTTGAGAATTATCATTATTTAACATCCTAAAATGCTTTAAAAATTTTATACAGCCTCCACTTAGAAAGCATAAAATAATGCATGGGTACGGAAAGTTCCTACCATACGTCCGACAGCGCAATAATTAATTTTAGTTCGTCGGACGTTTTTGTCAGCTAATATTTCCTGTTGAATATTTAAAGTGTTTCTACGGAAAACATAAACATTTACTATTCCCGTCCCGGGTTTTATTACCCGAGTAGAAGGGAAGGAAGCACTGCTAGAGAAGTTATGTGCTGATCTAATTAATTTTTAGCGTGCGGCTTTGGAAATTATAAAGCTATAAACTTGCACTTTTGCTTCACGAGTTATTAAGCTGGCCATTCATCGTCGCGACGAGACATCACCATTATAACCAAAGTGAATTAAATTAACATCGCTGTTTATTACATTGCGCTATTAATGCCATTAATTCAACATTTAATCTTCTTCCTAAATGCAATATTGTCGAAGTATTAAACATGGAAATGCGGTGAAATTCGAAAATATTCGCTAATGATAGTGAGGTAAAAATTTCCCCCCAATTAGAAACGTATATACGATACCGAGCGAATATCTTCGGTTCTGGAGGATATAATTATCCTGCATTGTCCTTAATTGGATTAGTAGGGGCCTACCTATCCTGCAATAATTTAGATAATAGGGAATGGATTGTGAGAACAATTAAACTGGACCAATCCCCGATCATCGCTGGCTCGCTTCACATTAAAGGGTAAATCGTTAGTTCCAAATAGATGCTCATGATGCCTTCTTATTTATTAGAGAGTTCGCATTAATTTATTAATTACACGAGGGTTCCGCTTTAATAACACAAATTGCTCCGCTGTGAAAGGTATATTCTATAGAATTCCTATTAGTACTGACAATTTTGCTAATTGATTCAGGTTTGAAGTTTTGACTTCGAAATTGTTTTCCATACATTCACCACTATTCATAATTATGGCTCTTATTGTATTACAAGAGTTGTAACTTTCTAACAATACAGAATTTGTACATAACTATATTAGTACATCTCTTAATGCGTTTAGTGATATGATTAGAGGCAATAGCTTGGATCTTTAAAGGAAAATGTAGCGAGTGCAAGGACTGGAACTTAACGAGTTTATAGATTCTTGAATAATATTAGAAATACAAAATGTATGACAGATTAAACCAGCCAGTAAAATTATTCGTTTAACGACCTTACAACCTTAAATGTAAATTATTAATATTTGTTTTTACTTTTTAATGAAATATTTTTACACCTTACAACCATTTTCCAACCTAAAAGAGTTGCTTGACATTGGTGCTTTCGTTGATGAAGATGTCTGTTAGGGTTTCAGAGGATTGTAGGAGTTCTGGCGGTAACCCTAAGACTTTTGCAATAATCGATATTTCTCTCCATGTGGCTTGGAGAACAGCCACATCATAATGGAAGGCTAACTTTGAAGTTTAGTAGTAGTAGCTTATTTTTCTTTGGCGATACAAAGAGAGCATCTCTCAATGGTTAACTTTTTAGTGGCAGTGCTGGAATCTGTTGAGATCTTTCTTTACATCTATTCATACATATACTGCATGACATGGAAACTGCAACACCAGGAAGGGGTGCGAATTTTTTGACCAAACTTGGTAGAAACGTATAACTAGTCAAACGCAATAATTGATTATAATTTTGTTGCGATACATCAAGTGGTCATGGGACATCTGACACTTCATTCAGTTTTTGCTGACATTAATGTTTGGTGTATTTATTGTTTGTTTCAAATTAATGTCAACGGTTTTGTCTGATTATACCTTTGTTTAACGTGTTTAAGGAGTTTTATTATGCCCAGAGTGCGTCAACGTGGAAATTATTGCCAATTAAGCGAATTCGACAGAGGTCGAATTGTTGGTTTGCGAGGAGGTGGTTTTTCATACAGGGAACTTGCAAACCGCCTTAACCGGAACCAATCCACCATTATGCGCTGTTATCAATCATGGACTAGGGAGGGTCAGGAAAGATGCCAAAGAGGAACCGGAGGCCGCCATCGCCTAATGGCACTAAGAGACAGGTTCTCCCGTACCAGATCAATTGCTAACGTGTGGTTAGGTAATCAAGGGCATCCTGTAACCCTTCGAACCGTATATCGTCGAATTAGGTGTTTCGGCTTACAATCTTATCGTCCACATCTTGTGTTACCACTTACGGCTCAACACCGACAGCAACGTTTGGAGTGGTGTAGATTGCAAATGCATTGGATCGTGGAGTGGCATAAGGTGGTGTTCAGTGATGAATCCCGATTTTGTCTAGGGATGCATGATGGCCGTATGAGGGTCAGACGAAGACGTGGGGAACGACGTGATATTCAATTTTCCGTTGAAAGGCATGTGCATCGAGCAGTGGGTGTTATGGTATGGGGTACGATAGCATATGGGAGTAGGTCTCAGTTGGTGTTCATCCAAACCACCATGAACGCCCAGCGTTACATTGATGAGGTGGTAGAACCCCATATTCTTCCATACCTTCAAACGCTCGAAGAGCCACTTTTCCAGCAGGATAATGCCCCTTCCCATGTAACGAGAATTTCTATAAATCGCTTCGAAGAGGCTCATCTCAATATCTTGCCATGGCCACCCAAATCCCCCGACCTCTCGCCAATAGAACATGTGTGGGACATTATGGGACGAAAACTTATGAATTTAGCCAATCCCCCGCAGACACTAATAGCTCTCCGGCATGAATTACAGGTTGCTTGGGACACCATACCCCAAGAGGATATCGACCACCTAGTCGAATCAATGCCACGAAGAGTGAGGGAGTGTGAAACTAATAGGGGCGGCTCGACACATTATTAATCAAAATTATGTTAAATTGTGTTAGTCTTTTGTTCTTTTTTCTTTGAAATTTTAATCAATTATTGCCTTTGACTAGTTATACGTTTCTACCAAGTTTGCTCAAAAAATTCGCACCCCTTCCTGGTGTTGCAGTTTCCATGTCATGCAGCATATATGTAGATCATGAAAACATTTTGTCTAGTCAGACTGGCTCACTCGTTTTTTCTTTTTTTTATTTATTACTGATGAAACAATAAGCGTACTTGCTCATTTTAATGATAAACATTTTGCAATCAGTGGTATTTGGCTTTGTTTTTTCATTTATAAATGAATTTGAATGATTTAAATCTGCAGCTTCTTTTTTTCACTACCCATATCTTTGAGGTATTAAAACAAAAGTAGTAAGCAGAGGTTTTACTAGTTTTTTGACAATCTTGTTTCCAAAATTTGATTTCCTGAGGATCTTCCTTATATAATTTCTTCACGCCTTCTTGGAATCTGAGCTGCCTGAAAATTAAGTATTCTACAACCAAAAGTGGAACATTAAAAATCACGATATATTTTATACCGTTTCAGGAGGGCACAATCTCTGATATTCTATTATCTGGATCTGTTTCTGCTCTATTACAGACATAAATGCATAGATGATGTGAGAAGTACGGTTCTATTTGTCTTAGGAACGAAAGAAGAACAGGAGTAGCCTAGTTTTTCCTGGTAGCATTTCTACGTTATAAGTATTTCTTGAAGATTTGATTGGATGTATCACCATCTTCATTAACATTAACATAAAATTTTTATTCTATTTACCTTCTTCACGAGAGTGTAGATTTATAAATATAAGACTAACGATATTTAGTATTTTAACTTTTATATAGATTTCACCTAATTTTGGAGATGACCCGATTGGATCAGTTAAAATAAAGTACAATTGTGCAAAGAGGAGAATAGTGGGGAGTCTTAATTAATTTTCTTTAAAGGTGTCGGTAATTTGGGAGTATTTGGTTTGTTTTAGATCTTCTGAAGTTTAAGTTGTACTTTTGGAATTTATAAATATTTGATTGAGACTTTTAGGCGCGTTTACGTGATCCATTTTCAAATTTTGGGAAGCAGAAGAGACACTAATGTAGAACAAAGGTATCGCATTTGTAACAGTCATTTTGTATTTTTTGGAGGAGAGTATCGAGAAGACCACCATTGGATTTGCTAGTTGATTGGTATTAGTTTATGGTCGGAGTCGAACTGATATAGAGACGGCTCTATGTAAAGAGTATACAATAGGAGTTAGTATATACAGAGGGCCTTCATTTCAAAACTAGTCACCTGGAATAACTTTTAAAATACCTTGAATTGAACTTAACAAAAAGACAGGTCAATTTATATTTACGTGTATCTGCGACCCCGTAGTATCAATCCTTAAGCGGGGATGAAAATCATTTCGAAAAGATGAGGAAGGAGTACTGAGGAATACATCTTTGAAAAGGTCTTGTTATTAGCAATCTTTTAGCGCTTTCTTTTTTTGATTTTTCTTCAAGTTATGCTCTTTTAAAGTTTAAAAATTGAAACTCCACATTTTAGTGAAAATTATTTTATTAGTGTCAGAATGAAGTTGTACATAATTCAAGAGCTGTTCAAAATGCTCCCCGTTATTGGCAAGGCAATGGTAAAGCCACTGCTGGAACTCTTCCTACACTTTTTGAAACGTTTGTTGGGTAATACGCTCACACGCCTCCACTATTCTACGCCTAGGTTGGGCTTTATACACTACTGTCTTTAGATGACTCCATAACAAAGGTCAAGGGACGTTAAGTCTGGTGACCTCGCTGGCCATTCTGTAGCCCCCGCTTCTTCCGATCCATTTATCAGGAAACTTCTTATGGAGCCAATTTTCTACCGGCAAAGCATAATGTGGAGGAGCTCCGTCCTGTTGAAGAAATAGGTTTTCTTCATCTAGTAACAAATTTCCATCTTGATCGGTTTGGTTTTATAGAGATTCAGTTATAATGGGCTCTATCACATTTTCTAATAGACTTAAACAAATTTCACCAGTTAAATTTTCTTCCACGAATATCGTACCAATAATTTTGTCTGTGAGAATTCCGGCCGTACATTAATTTTTTCTGGAAATTGTGTGTGCTCTTCACGAAAGACGTGTGGACTGGCATTGTTCCAATATCTACAATTGTGTTTATTAACAAACCCATTTAAAAATAAACTTGCTTTGTCACTAAAGCAAATGTTTTTTTTTATAGAATTAGGTTGCGTATTTGCTCTTTCAGTCATTACTTCACAGAATTGTATCCTTCTGTCATAATCATTCTCGCCAAGCTGATCTAAAAGCTGTATTTTGTAAGGGAAGAATGGGAGAAGGGAAATGTTTGTTAACTTAGAGACGTTTGGTATTGATTCTTGAGGATTTATGGCAAAATGACAACACTCTAGGTCTCTTGACACTGATATTGCACACACTTCCAGTGACTTGAAATATATGAACTAAATTTAATACATACTGGTGGCCAACATTTGTGTGTTGATGTCTCTGGATAAACAAGTGGGTTGTTCTACGGGCACAGCGACGTTCTTCTCCACAAATAAAAATTGTTTAAATTCTTTCGTGTAACGAGTAAATTATTGTCCTAATTCAGTGGTCACTACACAACAAAGGGAAGTTTAAAACTAAATACACTCAATACCCCTTCCTATTTGAATTTCTATCTGTCCCCCCGTCAATCTAAATTGTTAAATTCAATTGAAGATATGTTACAAGATATTCCGGGTGGCTAGTTTTGAGGCACATTCGATAAGCCTTTCTAAGCCTTCCTGGGTAGAACGATGGACCAAACCAGGTAAAAGCGTCGCTATTTTCTGGATAAAGACAGGAAGACCGTCAGAATGATAGTAGGTCTGCTGACTAAGGAGGCATATGCATAACATAGTCCTAGCAGCGGATGCTATCTGCAGATTCTGCCGAGAAGAGGAAGAAACCCCACTTCGTGGTGTTCCACTGCGGGAGCCAGGAGAGGACGAGTTACCGCTCACAAAGGCAATAAATCTCATAGAGATGGCAAATTTAGAGGGCGCCTTATAGGATTAAGGAGGATCACAATAAATCTGAAAAGCTCGCGGTCAAAGAGGTCCGCAAGTTCACCCCAACAGTAATGTAGTCTAACAATATTTATAATTTTTTTGTAGATTTTTTGGAGCTTACCTGATAGAATGAGGTAAAGCCAGGAATAGTTATAGGGGTATAGAGGTAATATTTGATTGATCTAAGATTTTAGTCGGTTTATTTTGAAATTTTGAGGTTGCAGAACTAACTAATAAAGAATGGCTCACTATGACTAGATTGGCACCTGACTTACTGCTGGTAGCAAAGGGAACGGTAATTATATAACTAGCCAAGATAGAATCTTCCCTAAATATTTTCTTAGCATATTCTACACAAGCCATTTTTCTTCATAAATAATTTCTGAATGAAATTTCTTCATCTTTGGATGAAGTGCTGTTCTTTATAACTAATCCCTGTCATCTTATTCATAGTTGTTGTAATCTAATTAGTAGTCGTTCTCGTTTTACCCCAACCATTCCATTTACTTCAATATTGATTGATTTTTTAAATTGTTTCTGTAGTATGTGCATAAAAATCCTTTAGATGTGGACTACATTGCTCTACTTTTACACTGGCTATCTCGTTTTCGAAAGAATTATTGACGTGTAAATAATTAAAGAAAATTGCATACAACCACTAAAGCCGTCATTAAATTATACAATGAAAGAGTTTCGGATAACGAGCGCCGTAACCTTCCTTTTCGATATCGAGAACGGCGATAGAAATAATAATAACTCTCCATGAATGGATAACAGTCCTTGTAACTCTACCGACGTTTGTTAGAAGACTACCGAATATTCGGTAAGGTTGCGTTGGCAGTTTTCCCTTTCGGATAGACCGCGGGTGGATTTCCTCCACCATAAATAAGGGAAACAATAGGCGGACGAAGCGATCCTCAGGAATGGAACTTGTAAGACGAGAGTATCTGACATTAATTGGCGTATCGATTGTCGGCCAAACTAATAACATCACGGTGTTTCCAGGTTCAAAAACATTAATTGAATATCCTAAGTTTGAGGGTACACCTTACGGCTCACGAAATTCGAGTTGAATTAATGAGTTACGCAGCATTCTAACAACCACGGAACTAACTTTTGCTAACAGTACTTGAGCCTGTTCCATGTAATTTAAATGGAAGTAAAAGTATGGGGTTTAAATTCCACATTCAGTTGAATCGCTTTCATTATGTGCACATAATTATTTTTGTTACTCGTTTTTTCAATTATTTTAGAAATTTCTTCTATAAACACAACATTAGATTGCCCTTTTTACATAGAAAAATAGGATAATCTACACTAGCGTACAAGGTGTTTAGGTAGTGTTGGTAAATTTTACTAAAGGAAACAAGAAATGGCTGTTATACCCTAAATGATTCGATTTCCCGTAACATATGAATATATGATTTATCGTACTGCATTACCTATGGGAATTATACTAACGCTGTCAACTACATCTATTATTGATGTGATTTAATTACCGATATCGCGTAGTATTAACGGTTTTGGTGACAGGTTTCAATAAATTAACAACATTATGGCTCACAGGAAAAGTTACTTGACCGTTGGGTAGCTTTTATTACAAAAGATTACTACTACTAGACGTTTCGCCATTAATCTAGCCTCAGATCGTATCAAAGACAATCATATTCGCAAATTTCAATTGCCCACCCATAAATAAAATGCCCAAGAACTTTCCATCATCAAAAGTAGTCAAAAACTTATCTCTGCATCGCCTTTCCGATGCAGAAACATTGGTTTTATCCAAGGCTACAATAATAAATTACTCCGCTGCTACCATATCCTTAGTAATCATCCTTTTTTTCTTAATAGAGAGTAAAATCTTCAAGAAGACTCCTACTCAGTTGTCATTCGCAGGTTGTGTCGGATATTTACCGACTAAAAATCCCCCTTTGTGCCCTTGGATTCTATACCGGAATCCGCTGCCGCATTTCTTGAATGCAGGGTGTGTCTAAGGCTACGGTTTTCTTCTCTCCTCCTCGTCCTTTGTTTTTACTATTTTTGCAAGGCAGTCAAGTACCGTGCGGCTATGCAATTTCGATATCAGGTCGTTTTATACATTTCCGATATCAAGTATCCTTTCCCTCTCTTCTTGGTATTCTCGTCTATTATCTGCCCATCTGTGACATACGAATACTGTATAGTAGGCATCATCCACCATTCCGCAGTAGAGGCATACATCTGGGACTACTTTTTTTCGATCTGACAGGTATGGACTGAAGCATCCATGGCCTGTGTGGTAAAGTAATTGGCTTCGTTTTCAGGCCCTTACCACCAGTTTTTAATACCAGGGATCAGTTGGTATCTTCAGCGGCCATAAGCCCCTTCGTCCCATGCCAACTTCCATTTTCTAATCAGTACAATAATACTGCCACCGCCCCGGCGGAGATTGTTCTATAAGCGCAGCATACTACTCTAAAGAGTGATGTCAGTTTTGCGCATAGTTTAGTGCTCATGGTCGCCTCCGACCATATCAGTGCTGCGTAAACGATCTGCGAATGAACAACACCAGCCAAGATTCTTCTTTTGGAAGTTTGGAAGCCTGCTACGTTGGGCATTGGGATGAATGTGCAGAGATGGTCCTTTCTGCTTTAGCAATGCTGTCTCGGATAGGTATGTGTTGCGAAGGACAATTTGGAGTCAAGCCAGACTCCCAGATACTTTATCACCGGTCTTTATAGCTTAAACTGGATCTTCCCAAGTTCTGGCTTCTGACTTCTATGGTACTAATCGAGTCATCTGTCCATACACTTCCTAATGAAGATGTAGGCCGTATTCACTTTAAACCTGCCATCCGTCTTTCTGTCGCCAAACCTCTCAACAGAATCTTTCAGCCTAAGTTCTCTCCGCGCCTACATACACAGAGTTCTTCTTTCTGCTGATAAAGGAACCGCGACTGTCATCGTGGATAAATTACAGTACGTACAGAAAATTTCAGACCTTCTACAAGGTGGTACTAATACTCCTTTACCTCGTGACCTCACTTCCAAATTTGAATGTCAAATCATGGGTCAAATCCTCTACCATTCCACCTTAGACACAAAACCGCATAATATCTAGGGAATCCAAACCACACCTATTGTAAGGTCTTCCAAAAATTCATAAACAGAACATTCCATTCCGACCAATTGTTAACTTGATAGATTCTCCCACCTACGGCTTAGCCTAATATCTCGCTAATACCCTTAAGATATACACATGAAGAGTTTTGTCTCACATCTTCAATTCCTACCACTTCTTCAAACTCATACGTTAGTTTCGATGTCAGCTTATCAGCGATTCCATCGCTATAATCCTTCAATTATTTATTAATCCAAAGCTATCAATATCCAGTTTAGCTAAGTTAGTAAAAAAGTGCTTCTTTTCAACATGTTTGACCTTCCAAGGACAATATCACCAATAAGTTTCATAAGCCGCTATAGAGTCTCTTCTTTCCTTGGTGGTAGCTAATATGTGGAGGCTTTTGAAGGTATAGCTTTAGAACACGTTAAGCTGAAACCGAAAACTTGGTTAAGATATGTTGGCACATTCTTCATCTGATCTCATGGCAAAGACATTCTACTAACCTTCTTGAACTATCCCAAGAATCACCACTCCGATATCAAGCTCACGATTTGTAAGTCCTCTTCCAAATGGTCATTTAGGGCCCCTTGTCCATCGAATACTTTCAATTTTCCAGCCCGATACTATCAGCAGCAAATTAAAACACGTAAAAACTGCTCTTCTTCAAAATGCAAATAGTCTCCAGCAACATAACAAGGTCCTAAATAGATGGAGAGGTACAGGTTATCTACGAATCCCTAAAAAACCGCGGAAAACAGCAATCACCAAACCACCAATCGCCTCTAGCATGACCTCGCAACCACTAGGATGTTTTCGCCTCTAGCGTGGTTTACAAGTTAACGTGATCCTTTGATAGCCTTACCTAGTCTTTGCTCCTGAAGAAGTCACTTACATTAGTGCCGAAACCTTTCGAGTTTTATATTGTATATTTTAGCAAACATACTAATCGATATTAATTCGATTAAAGGTAAAACGAGAGAGAGAGAGAGAGAGAGAAAGTTTGCAGCGAACTAGTGTCTCTAGTGAAATCTAATCCGTGTTCATCGAAGTGACGGTAAAGTTTTTAATCTGGAACCGGGCGTATAAATCAAGTTGTGGCGGTAGTCTTTGCAGCACGATTGCGAAATCCAATGGCGTACATAGCTAGTAGAGTTAATGCCCTGTAGAATTACTCTGACAAAATATCAATACAAATGCGTCTGTATTTCGAACTTTAACATTTTCATGCGACTAAAATCAGTAAATATTTGCATGTATCTAATTTGTGAATACTATTCGATTTTAGTTTTTAGGATAGGAAAATCTATTGCCCAAGAAAAACTAATACATCAACGTCTAAAGCTATGATTTTTGGGATTGCAGGAAATAAGCATAAAGATTTTAAAAAAACATTGTATTTGTGTTGTACAGATCTACCCATCCGAAACGTGTATCTTATAAAGTTTTTCTTGTACGCCACTGAATGGAACACCAACCATTACATCCACGGCTGTTGCGACGCCAAAACGAGGAAACGCACACGGAGGCAGTACTGTTCTAATCTTATTATTGCAGTGTTATGGGAGCTGTTTATCTTGGTCGACTGAGTCTCGCAGATAGGTTGATTGGAGCGACACGTTGCGATCGGTGGGAATCGATACCCTACACCAATTAATATCGGTTCCCCTCATCTTACAAGCTCCATTTCCATGGTTTCGTCGGTTTCTCTCCAAGATACCGAGCATATCTATTGTTTTCCTTATTTATGGTAGACAATTTCTCCTCTATTATCTACCGAAACTAACCGAAACCGCGTTACGAAATTGCCAAAAACTTAATTAAAGTCGACTTACCACGATGAGGATGATGAGTGGCTACAGTACCTCAAAATTAACAGCATATAATGGTTAAGGGAAACGAAATTGTATGATCGGGATATTATAACACGGAAGTATTATACAGAGTGGTTTATTTATTGGGAGTAAACATAATTGTCAATGATCCAGAGCCCATAAGCATGTATTCTGTTCAAAGGAGGTCATTCACCATCAAAAGTTAAGTCATATGGATTATTTCTATAGCAAAATAAAAAAAAATGGGTGAAAGAATTTTGGTTAGGGCGAAAAACCGTGGTAGATGTTGAACATCGAACGGAATTAATCTTATTGAGAAGGAAGTTGGGTAAAAGTGAGCAAAGTTGAGCTAAAAGCGTTAGAAAATTAGTGTATTTTATCAAATCGTCATGTGGTCGGTTAAAAACAGGCACGAATTCGATATGCGACCCTCTCTTTAGAGCTACATCAGGAAAATCCTACAAAAACTATAAATAATGGTCCTCTATTAAGACTCTGAACGGTAACGCAAATCAATGGAGTGGGAACTCAACCATGAGGCATCCCACCAAAATCAACTACACAACGACCTACACGAAAAATTACATGAAAGTCTTTTTGGGATTCACAAGAATTTTTTTTCGTAGTTTTTGCAGCCTTTTGAAGACCTCGACGAAAATTCCAGTGAGGAGTATTAATGCCGCTTCTGTCTATTTGGTAGGTGGTGTTCAATCTAGTCTGTTCGCCGTATAATTCCGATATGGTCCTAAAAGACCATATCAGAACCATTTATAGAGAAATATCTGTTTCGTTTAAAGGGCTTCAAATTCTCCTGGGATCTATAGCAATATTGTATTTTGCTACTGCTGCTTGGTATGTTTAGGATTGTTCTATGACGTTTGGCAATTCAATTCCCGGATTGGTACAAAACACCAACAAAACTGTTGCATATTTATTTGAAAGTAATCTCCATTGACATTAATACACTTATTGTGTCGTTCTCGAAGTTTTTGAAAACAGTCAAAGAATGCATCTACATCAGCAAATCATTTCCTTTTGAGCACAGTTTTTACTTTAGGAAAAGGAAAACACCCACTGGTGCCAACTATAGTGAATAGGGTGTGTGGTTATTCTCAGGAACTGTTTGTTGCATGAGAAATGACCTCACAGTTAGTTAAGAATGTGCAGGTGCATTGTCATGTAACAAGAACCAACTAACCTTTTCTCGAAATTGTGGTCACGCTCGAGAAATGTGCTTCAATAATCTCTTCATCACTTCAAGATAGTATGCACCATTAATTGGTTGTCCTTCCTGTACAAATTCTTTATGGTTTATACCCTGCGTATTAAAAAATGCAATGAACATTGTTTTGATTCTTGATTTTTGCGACCGAAACTTATTGGGGCTTGAAGATGTTTTTCCAACCCACCGCATGCTTTGGTATTTCGTCTCAGGATCGTTTTAAAACACCCATGGTTTGTTATCGACAATTCTGAACAAAGACATCGCATGCTGTTGCAACTTTTTACTATTTTTGTTCATTCGTTAAATTGTATGGCATAAACTTCCACAAATCGTCCTCATCTCCAAATGTTCATAGAAAATTTGTCGAATCGCCCCCTTATTAATGTTCAACTCTGCTATCATCAATCAAGGGCCATTCTTCGATCTTGTATCACACGGTCTTGTGATCATCTTTTACACTTTCACACCCATCTTTAAATCGCTCAAAACCAATCAAACATAGTAGTTCGACTTAAGGCGTAAGGTAACTCCACTGCTCTAGCGTCAATCCGGGAATTAGGTTGCCAAACCTCATATTTCGCCACTGGATTACGTAAATGCGACAGTAAGGATTTAGCTTTCATTCGACTTTCATTCCGCTTAATGCAATTTTGTTTTGGAGATTGCTTCGTTAATAGAGAGAAGTAAGGAACATGCTTCAAGTTTGCGTAGGATGACGGTTAACGGTTTGATAGTATTGTTTTAGCAGAATTTATTATGTAATGTTATGTAAGGTTATGATTTAGCAGTCTTTGGAATTGTGGTTATTTAGATTTTGACCCTAGATAAGTATTTAGAACTTTTTACAGTTCTGTAGGGTTTGTTTTGTGCGATGTAAAGATTTTGCAGGTTTTGGTATCTAATTTTGGTATAACTTCTTCACACCCTTCCATGGGTACGTTACATTTATCATATATGATACTGTGGTTGTATGCCTACACATCTAGTAAACCTAAGTTTATTGCAGTTCGGTAAAGGGCATTCGGTACGAGATTTCTGTTTGTTTTTCATGAACACTACCAAATGTTTGTTTGCTTCTTGGTCGTTCATCATTTTCCACTTCATGCCCTTCTATGTCTTCCTCTTCTAGATTCGGGAACGGAAAATTTGAAGTCAAAGAAATCCGTTATTCCTTTTCTAGGTAAGGTTGAAACTTTGGCACTTTCCCTATACTTAAGCCATCCTGCTACTACGGCAAAATTAATAAAATGGAAGATGCGTCGGAATTCTGTTTGTTAGTACGATTTCTAACGGAATATTTACCAATAACTCGGTCTAAAAGGTCTACTCCACCCATAAATGAATTGTAATTTTTAACAGTGGCTGGCTGCTTGATGTTGATATACTTTCTCGCAATTTTAGACCACCTTCTATGGTCTAAAATTTACCTTCTGGTTCCACACCACTACAAGAAGATGCAGTTTAGGGGTTTCTTATCAAACCAATTTACGAGTGCAATTTTTCCGTCATCTTTTTGCTTTAGTTCTTTATCAGACCAGAGATTGGTATTTTTAGGGGGTCTGTTAGTCATTATTGCTCTAGCTAGGAAGAATTTTCTGGCGGTGTTAACAATTCTGATTCTACTGATGATGATCACCCTGGTACAAGTAAAAATCCAATAGGATTCCAGTGGGTGTAGCCATAACAAAACTTTGTAGCCTTATTGCGTTTGGCTTACCATGTACAAACTGCTACATTAAGACTTGGTCAGCAACGGATAGGTATCATCTGTTCATCAATTGAAACCATAGGGGACATCCTCTCTGTACTTTTTAGGGGAGCTTTAGGAAAGGTCTGAGGACTTTTCTTTCTGCGTAAACCATATTACCATCTACAACCTTCAGACGGGAACGTAACTTCAAAAAAAGATTTCCTGTGATGTTATCGACACAATAAGCACCCTATTGCTTTGAATCCAAAACATTCGAAGACGTGGTGATGTATAGATTAAAATGAGAGACAAATATTTTTTTTGTGGTCTGAAGAGAATAAACGAACAAGCAATGAAAACACAAGATCGTTATACAGGTAACAGGTAACATATTTCATTTGACAGTAATAGAAGAAACGCTGAAAAACTTATCCTTTAGGACCATCTTTCTGGGAACAAAAGAGATGCTAGAGGCAATATAGTTGTATACTAAGGGTAGGCAAACCTGCCATTGCACATGGTAGTAAATCTTGGACCTAATTACAAGCAGTAATGGTAAAATAGTAGCTACTGAAATGAGATTAAATCACAGTTAAAGATAAAACCAATAGAGTCAGTCATTGACAAATGGCAAAGGTGGTAGAAAAAAAAAATTATGTAATCAGAGTGTAGAGAAAGAACGATATAGGATGACCATACCTGCGATTGGTTTATTAATGATTTTAAAGATATCGTTGAGTTTTACGTATATTGAAACGTAAATGATAACACTGGTCAACAGGTTTTTTTTCTTACACTCTGATAGGTGTACGTTATGGACTTTTTCAGTAATTCTGAAAATATTTTCAAAAATTGGCTATCACGTCAGGTTTCTGAGATATGTTTTTTATACATACATATATGTATGTATTAAATGTACATACTATATGTCCAAAGATATTTTTTTATTAGTAAGTTAAAAGAAACTATCAAGTTATTATCATGCTAACGGGCATGTCTGAAAATTATTTAACATGTTTGGGTTTTATTTGTATGACATAGGCATTAAACCACTCGCTTTCGTTTTTCTAGGACCAATCAAATCAAGCAATTAATTGATCTGTGCATATATGAGTTTATATAAGACCCTAAAGACATGTTATTCGACTCAAATTGACACAATGTATTGTAGTAACATTAGTTAAACGTTTCTTGAATTCGCAATTATATTACACCTTTAATGGAAAAATCGTATAACCTTTATTTTAAATCGAAAATTACAAATCAAGAAGAGTTGTGGACCCTCACAATGTCTGTGCACGAGTGCTGTTACTTTGAGGAGCTGGGTAAAAGGTAAGAGCATAGCTATGCCATTTGGTAGGCCTATGATTTGGCGAGAACAAAAGGATCATTCGACAGACTGCTACTTTTGCTGTACAAAGACTTTCGGGTTTTCCAGTAAAGATAAGGATAAAATTGCCCATCCTAATTTACCTTCTGCCATTCGTCCAGTTCCTCATTCGGAAGCTTTGCCAGTACTAAGTCCTATGAATGTTTCGAACCAAGAACATGTTGAAACCGGGATAGAGCTTTCGGACACAGATGAAGAATATTTGTCATCTGAAGAGGAGGCTTCATTTAATAAATGAATTGGAATTAAATGACCTAGTTCGAGATCTCAATTTATCAAAAACTCAAGCAGAAATATTAGGATCAAGACTGCAAGGATGGAAGTTGTTATATCTGAGGCAAAACTTAAAGAGGGGATTTTTATAGGACCACAGATTAAACTGGATCGAGAATTTGACGTCCTCTTGAGTGATTTAGAACTGCTTGGGGCTGCTTGGTATGCATTTAAAAGTGTGACAAATAGAGAATACATTTCTTCCATTCGCAGTTGAACTTCCTTTCCCTGAATCTTGGCCATGTTAGTCCCGAGCATGGGGAAAGATTTCATCAGGATATTTCCACTATTGAAAAACGCTATCAGGGCAAGTGGAATAGAGAGACGCTTGTTGACTACTGTTGGGCTTTCGGAATGTTCTTCATCCCAATATAAAAGAAAAGTCAAAAGAAAGACTTCCTAAATACGTCCCAGAATAGCATATCCTTAGTGTTAGTATTGTATGATCAATATGAATTTCATTTCTTTATAATAGCAGACGTGATAGAAGAAATTTATTTTTATAATAATTATTCGGAATATAAAACAAAATAAGTTTGTATATAATTCGTAAAGAAAAATAAAAAAATGAAAATTTGTTGTTCCGTGGAAATTATATCCTTGTGAAATTTTAACTACTTCAAATAAAATATAGAATAGAGGTTAACGTCTCTTTAATTTCAGTTCAAAAGATTCAATTTCAGTTGAAACATAGCCAGAGTTAAAGCTTTGATATCTGCATTACACATGTCCGGCATAGCGCACAACAAAGAGGCGAAATGTATTCAGCCAAATTCGCCGTCGAATCTATTCCTGAATTAAATTGCTTCATTGAGTTTCATTGGAATGACTAAACAGCTGATAGTCAGCAATTACCGAATAGGTTCACCGCTTCGTTAATTCCAATAACCGATAGTGATTCTGATATAATACTACGATTTCATTTTTACATCGTCGTTCGATGAGTTTCTTTGTATTCAATTGCTCGCAATCAGTTTGAGTGTGTAATACAGGGCGATTTTGTGTTGGTGTTATGTAACTAGATTTAAAATTGCATTTGGTAGTTTAACAATAGTTTCACACTACAATCACAGAAATAGTATTACCGAATTTATTTAATTATTTTTCTTCCGTAGATCTTACATATTGACTGTGATTGTTTCGAGTAAATCCAAGATATTCCGACACACAAAGCCATCTACAATACTGTATAATATACACATAGCGTAGCAGCACTCGATGCGTTCCAGTAAAGAAAGATAGAGCGGGAAGACTTTAATAGTGAACGTGTGAGGCGGTAGACGTTTCCGACCTCTCGAATTACGTGAATATATTACTTCGGTAAAATAAACCGCAGCTCTGTCTGCGAATACCCCAGAATTTATTTACTTCAATAAAGGAAGCAGTTTTACATGAGTAGACGTGGGTATGTTCAGAATTTACTGCGGGCAGGTGCTTTTCATGTACGCTCAGCATTGTGCTTATAGCTGTACATGGCGGGTCGAGTTCAAGACTTTTTACTTGAGATTTTTATTACGGAGATGACACCGCTATTGTAGTGGGTCTACGGAATTATAGCTACGCTTATATGTTATATTGCTGGACGCGAATAAGGATTTACGTGTTTTGTTGTGCTTAGTTAACTTCGTTTAAGATTTAATAAACGTTGTTACGACGATGTGACGTGACGAGAAGTGGAAATAAAATCTTTGCCATTATTGTAAGGTGGTGGAAATATTAAATATAAGTTTTCTTGTACGCGATTCAGCTTTCATCGTTTATAGCTAGATATACTTGAACAAATATCGTAGTGTTCGAGGACTCCTCTTTAAACTTAAGTACCTAAACATGAACATGAACACAATAAAAAGAAAAGCAATCCAATCGATTGAAGTTAACATATTCACTGTGAAGAGAAAAAGCATGAGATAATGGAATAATAATAATAAATACTTTATTCATCGTTAAGATGGTTTGTTTACAAAGAATACATACATTCTACATTAAATATGTATTACATAAACTCTTAACATAAACACTAAAAAACTTCTTAAATTTACCAATGTTATTACCCGCCTGTTTAGCTTTATCTGGTAATTCGTTGTACAATTTCAATCCCTTATAAAACAAGCTATTCTGTAGGGAAGACTTTCTACTTAGCGGTAACCTAAAATTATTTATAATTCTAGTATTATAAATATGAATATCTCTATTATATAAAATAAACCTATTCAGGAATATATTCAGGAAGATTATTATTGACTAAGTACATTATGAATTAAAACTAAACTGTTCATATAAATTCTTTGCCTAATACTAAGCCACTGTAACATATCCAACATGAGTGTAACCCTTGTATATCTCCTACATCCCAAAATTATTCCCATAGCCCTATTTTGTAATTTTTGTAATTTATACATATTACCTTCACCAATTAAAAGCAAAATTGAAGCACAATATTCAAAGTGTGGAGCAATGATAGTCTTATACACCAGTATTCTTGTCCATGTGTTTAACTTAGTACTAATCCTACCTAAAAAGCTAATCTGCTTTGCTGCTTTCTTCACTATATAATCTACATGACTCTTGAACTACTATGACTATTGTC
>SMLS01068974.1:0-16820 GCA_004785975.1 Popillia japonica
ATTAACGTATAGTTTAACATGAAACATTATAGTTATTTTGTATGCACACTCAAGTTTGATAAACTTGATGGCACGTCTAAAGGCCCCTTAACTGTCTTTTCTTTATGAAATCCATGATCGGGTCTATTTCCAGTTCTTGCCGTATTAAGGCATTTCTTATTTTAGCTCTTCTAGTAACCTCACCTCTTCACCTTAATTAGATATTTCATTTCCGTTGCCTGTATTTCACTTTTCTGTCTTTCATTCAGTACCCATGTCTCACAACCGTACGTTAATACAGGTCTATATATTGTTCTAAACACGCTCATCTTGGCATTCTTACTAATTTCTTTTCTATTTAAAAAGGTTTATTCAGTGAGTAGAAGCCTTGTCAACCCTTCTATTGATTTGTATGGTATGTTTTCCACTTTCTTCAATAACAACTCCTAAGTACAGAAACTCGTGAACTTGCTCCAATTTTTTATTTTCGAGATAAATGCTAATATTTTCAGGGTCTTTCGATATTGCCATTACTTTCGTTTTTTCTATACATACATATTTATTTTCATTTAACATTTTCCAAGTTCTTCATTCCATGTATTAACATTCCCTTGTAGTTGACTAGCTGATTTTCACTTGTTCTAGGTTTCTGTATCCTGCAAAAAGATCATTAGCTCTTCTTTTAGTACTCTTAATAATTTCGTCCATAAGAATAATGAACAGAGTAGGGCTTAAGAAGCTGCCCCTCTGCTAGGCCTGTCTGTACCTAAAAACGCTTCCGATCTCATGTTCTGGGTGACCACGCAGTTTTAGGTTGTCCTGTACAAGCTTTTGATACTTCTCTCTGTAGTTCTGACATTTCCGCTTATCTCCTTTTGTCCCAGTCTTTGGGAATTGTCTCGTCCTTCCATATTTTATTAAAAATGCGTATCAGCATTTCTTGGCGCTTCTGACCTAGTTTCTTTATCATCGGAGACGTAATTTTTTCGTGGCCAGAAGCTTTCCCAGTTTTCATTATTTTAACTGCTTACTCGAACTGTTGTTTCGTGATTTCTACGGTCTCCCTTTCGTTTGGTAATTCTTTTTGTTCTCTCTCCATTCAATAAGACAGAAATATTCTTTCCACCTTTCTGTTATTTGTTGCTTATCTGTCAGCAACGTGCCATTTGCCTTCTTTATCTCTATTATATTTTTTGGTTTCTCCGTTCTTATATTTTTCAACACTTTGTAGAACAGCTTTTGATTACCTTTACTATCCTCTTCCATTTTGGTCCCAAACTCTGCCCAAGATTTACTATTTGCTTCAATAATCAGTTGTTTCACTTATTTTATTTGGTCCTTATATTGTTCGTAATTCTCCAGTATTTTTCTTGATAAATAATACTTCCATTTCTCTTTCTTAATCTTTACCTGTTCCTTAATCATGTCTGACCACCAACTAGTTTGTTTCCTTCCTTTGTTTGTCTTGCACTCAACACTCTTCATATTTCCTTGCTACTTCGTCCTCTTTTAGTCTGCATCCCCTTATCGTTTCGAATTCTACTTTACTCTCTTTTTGTTTGCTGTACATTCCTGCTTTATGAGTCTCTTCTATATATGCTACTAGTAAGTAATGGTCGGACCGTATTTCAAAGGCGCTTTTAACACGTTAGCTTCTTTCTTACTACTATATAATCTAATACATATTATCGATTTTTCCTCTCTATTCATTTCTAACCGAGCGAATGTATGGATGTACTGATGTTCGTAATACGTATTCGTAACAATCAGGTGATTTAGCTGACAAAATTCCAATATTCTGGGCCCGTTTTTATTTTTTATAGTCTCTCCATATTTCCCTATTATGTTCCCATATCTATTATCTTTTTGTCCTACTCTGCCGTTGAAATCCCCCGCGATATATGTATATTTCTTCTACACAGTTTTCCACGATATTTGTTAGGTCCTCCCAGAAATCATCCTTTACATCTTTGCTTTTTTCTTTTCGTTCATTCTCATTCGGACCATACACACCTATGTATGTATTAGTGTGCATTTGCTGGCATCTTTTTCGCTCTTTTCTACCTTCACTATTCTTTCTGTACATTTATCCCAAGCATATATTTTCCATATCTTATCGTTATGGATCAAATATCCTACACCAGCTTCCGCGCGCTTTGTTACTTCTACCCCACCATATCTAAGAACATGCCCTTTACTTATAAGGAAAGATTCCCGGGTGTCAAATTCAGATCGTAATGAAACTTGGTAGGTAAGCAGAGTTTGTTGAGTTGAAAATAAAAAAAAATTGTTTGTGCTGAAATTCACTCTGGGAGAGTGAAACACCCCTTCGAAATTTCGCACATTTGCAGTCTTCTTGATTTAACTCTTGGACGAAAATAGATAGAACAAAAATTTAAATGCAAAAGTTGTACCTATTCGAAAGGTATTTCAGTACACGTGAAAGCGGTGTATGTACCTACATATGTATACAGGTTGTTGCATTTAAGGGTGTTGGGTACAAAAAAAATAACTTCTTTATTACTGATTCTTTCATGTGCAATAGAATGTAAACATATTTCTAGTATGTTACAAGGAATAAAATAAAAGTGTAAAACGAAAAATAACGACTATAGGATGACTTACGAGTTAAAAAAGTCAACATTTTATTTCAATCCCAGAGCCATTGACAATGGTCCGATGGAAGTGAGATTTTAAATATTCATGTATAAGATATACATCTAGGTCCTATCATTGCTATTTAATCAAAAAAGAAATATTTATGGAAATAAAATGTTTTGAAAGCCACACAGAAAGTGACATTAACATAACTGCTGTTTTCAAAACGTTTTATTTACATAAATAATTTCTTTTCTGATTAAATAGCAATGATAGGACCTAGACGTATATCTTATACATGCATATTTAAAATTTCACTTCCATCCGACCATTGTCAATGGCTCTTGGATTGAAATAAAATGTTGATTTTTTTAACTCGTAAGTCGTCGTATAGTCATTATTTTTCATTTTACCCTTTTATTTTATTCCTTGTAACATACTAGAAATATGTTTACCATCTATTGCACATGAAAAAATCAGTAATATGCAAGTTATTTTTTTTCTACCCACCCTTAGAAAGTACCTCCCCTAAGCGGCCCCTAAAGAGGTACCCTTAAGAAAGTTTAATACTAAATATAAATTCTTCTCAACAGATATTTTTAAATCAAAAATGTTTATTTTGTTAAAAAGAGAAAAAAAAAGGGAATCAGGGTTGCATTTTTACCCTTTTAAAAGATTACAACATTAATAAATATTCATAGGTAGCCTATATATTGGTAGAACACGCGTACAATATACTTTTCTTGCGGTTTGTACTTTGGCGGTAAATGTTGTATAGTTTGTAAACTAGCTCGATAGTATACGAAGCAACCAATAATGGCAGCTATTTTAGTTAAAAAAATATTTTCCATCAAAATAACTAGACATTTGCTATCCAGCTGGTTTATAAGCTAGCCAAGTTAACACTTTGACCGTAACATATATACCAGCGTCAATTTTAGCATAGTATTATTTATAATAGTTTATTTTATTAATTAATTTATGCCTTTGGTTAGGTTTTTGCTTTCCTTTTATCTAATCCTCGAACAGAATTGTTAGGGATTGATAAAAACTCCGTTAATATAGAGATAATTTTAAGTTCATGGGAATGTTAAATTTTGTGGTGCAGATTTTATTTTGATAATGTTATTGTCGTCGCAAAATTTTGTATTCCAATTCGGTCGTTGACCGTGTTATCGTTTTCCTTTCAATGCTAATAATACTAAAATTCTCCTAGTTTTTTTTTTGTTAATGGATTGTTATTGCAATATTTATGACGATTACATCTACCATGTATGCACATAAGCGTTGCACGTGTGTCCTATCTACACAATAGCGCCAACATATGTATCTTTCATAATTTATTACGGGCAACGACTAGACAAATCGCAATAGTAAGTTTATAATAAACATCGACAAATGAGTGTAAGAATGAGTACTATAAACAATTTATTATACTGATAAATAATTATATTATATTAGTATAAAATGTATTAGTACCTACTTTTCATGCTGATATATTTCCACTGATGAATTTAATTCTGCTAACTGTTCCTTTAAAAGCTGTAAGTTAGAATTGACGAAACTTAATTCTAAAGCAACTGTTTCTTTTAGCTTTTTATTTGTAGTTGCTTTGAACAAATTTTCCGCTCCTGCCCGTAGCCTAAGTTCTTTATTTATCTCCTGATTTAATTTTGAACGTTTGTTTTGCAGTTTTGCACGGCATGTAGCTATTCTAGGATCGGAACCCTGTAACAAAACGAAATTAATTAGTATACTTAGTGCACGATATAAATTATTTAAGTATACAGGGTGTTCCAGCAATAAAAAGACGGAGTAGCAGCAATTGCAAGCTGGAATGCTAGAAAAAGTAAATGCCAAATATGAAATCTCTATTCGTACGCAAACTGCAGAAAAAAATAATAAAGAATTCAATTGGCCTTACGCTGTGCCTGGACGAGCGCGGTACAAAGCGAACGAAGACTGCATACAGGCATGTATCACCATTTTACTTCTATGAAAAGAAAAATGGACGTCTCTATACGAAGTTACTAAGAAGTAACTACCAACAATACTCCATGATAAAGATCAAATCATTGTTTTTTTTCCAGCAGCTATTAAAATTACCTAATTTACGAGATAATTTTTTCTCCAATTTTTAACAACGCTAGATAAAAAATAAGTAAATAGTTTGATATTTACTGTAAAAAGGCCACAATTATTAGAATCAGCGATTATGCATTACACACTTAAGCGCAATGACTCCTACTGTTTGGAAAAACAACACCATTTGTTCTCTTTCACTGCCCCCGAAAAAGTTAGCCAGCTTTGTAGAAAGCAATCGATCATCCGGGTGCGTTATTAATAGAGACAGGCAGATTTTAGGTAACTTTGTGTGGACTAGCAATGAGTAAGCGATATCAGTAGCGAACCCAGTGCAACGTAATATGGGTAATTATTCGTTATATACGAGCCAACGCTATAAACGAGCTTGACTACTTTATGTAGATAATAACAGCAAGAAGTATACATATAATGTGATTAAGTAAGTATATATACACATATGTCAAAAATACTATTTATTGGGCATTCAAAATAAACAAAAAATATTGCAAGTGTTTATATTTTTTAAATCATTTAAGCTACAACTTAAAATAATCTGTAATTCTTTTTCGAACTTCAAGTTTGTTTAAAAATGTTTTCTCGATCATTCTGTGGACATAGTGAAAATTTTCTTTTACCTTATTGTCATAATTATTAGTTTCTATGTGTGTAGACATGGTTGCGATTGCATTGTTTGTTGTTCAGAAACCTCTTTTTCCTCGTCGTCTTCCTCATCTTTTTCTTGGGATGTTTCTTCAGGAGCTTGTATCTGGAACAACACACTAGCTGCTATGTCAATGTCTGACGGATTATCACAAGTTTACAAACAATTATCAATCCTGTCATACACCGTTAATTCGTTAAGAGGCACTTTTATGATATTACATATTTCTCATATCCCAGTCTTGCAATGAAAGGAAATCTTCGTCATCTGGTTCCACTGTATTTTTGTGTTTTAATAAACATTGAGTTAATGGAAGTTCATCGTCCTCATCAAACTTCACATTATGATAGAAACCGGCTTGTCGGTAACAATTCACAATTGTTTTTTGCGAAACACGTTTCCATGCTGTATTAAGTCTTAGTATGCCATTCAATACGGAAAACTGAAATTCCTTACCTTCATCCAAGGAAGAAATCATTTTGCATAAAAATAGTTTTTTGTAATGCTGCTTCACACAAGCGATCACACCCTGATCTATTGGTTGTAACGTTGCGGTCGTATGTGCAGGTAAAACAACCAATTTTATGTTATCTAGGTTTGGTATGTTAGGATATGCAGGGCAGTTGTCTACTATAAGAATGATTTTTCTCTTTTGTTGTTCTAGGTCAGCATCCCAGTTTCGTATTTCATTTTTAAAAAGTTCGGAGGTAATCCACGCTCTTTGATTAGCTCTATAAATAACCGGTAGAGTGTTATGTGCTTTAAAACAACGAGGCGTTTTCGATTTACCAATGACGAGCAATTTTCTTTTTTTCTGTGCCCGTTATGTTGGCACAAACAAACACGGTTATTCTGTCCTTACTCTTCTTACCTCCTTGACATTTTATAAAACAGCCCAGTTTCGTCTCCATTTAAGATGTCATTATCAGAATATCCTGACCTTATTTTAGGCTATACATTATTAAGCCAATCACTTATCGTTTCTGCAGAAACACTTTCTGCCTCTCCGTGCATTTTGCTGGATGAAATGTGATATCTTCGTTTAAACCGATCTATCCAACTTTTTGAGCACAAAAACTCATGAGGAGAAATTAATTTGGAGAACTCCGCTGCTTTTTGTTGTAATATTGGTCCACTTATGGGTATGTTTTGGCTTCTTTTTTGTTTAAACCACTGAAGCAACGCTTGGTCTACTTCTTTCCTTACAGGTTTACGGACTCGCTTTAAATTACAGATGTTCGAATTAAAGGTTTTTTTTAGTTTATCCCTGTTTTTCCAAATAGTGGAGACAGTGGAACTCGACAATTTATAATTCCTGCACACATCCGCATTAGACACCATTGTTAATGTCCTTAATTATTAGTAGCTTTTGTTATAACGTAAACGAACTCCTTTTACTGGCCATCGTAGATACACCACGTATACACAGCAACTGATAACCCGCAACTGAATATAACGAGAGAAGAAAAACCGTTGTGATTCCCCAAACGTTTACCGTTTATCAATGCCGTTTGTATTAATACTTGCTTTTTTCTCGTTGTAATCGAAACTATTTGGTTAGATTTTACAGTGAAATTTGCTTGCTATAACAAAGGCGCTCGCTTTAACCGATCTCGTTCTATCCAAACTCAAAATGTATTAACTTAATGGATCGCGATTTGGGACTTTTGGAAACGCTCGCTAAAAGCGAACGCTCGTTGTAACTTGCTCGCTATATTCGAACCCGACTGTAGTTAGTTTAATTTCATCATAAGTGAAATTTCAAAAATATATTTACATAATTATGATTAAGTGATTATTATAGTGTTAGAGGTTTATGGTTCATCTATCTAATTTTGGGGTATTTCATACGTTTTAAATATCATTGTAATTTTGAATTGAATGGAAATTGAATACAAACAAGTTCTTCAATAATCTAATCTAATAAACCAATTACAATATAGAAAATAATTTTAGTGAGTTAACAGAAACAATTCGATATTTTGGAACCCAACATTTGAAATTAGAGGAATACCCTTTATAATGTTTTAAATAAATTAAAGACACCAGCCGGTGTATTCTCCGTTAGATTGACGACAAAAATTGACTCTATTATGAAAAGAACCCGGCCATACATACATATATTGAGACAATTTTGCCAAAAAGATTTATATTTATTAGGTAATTAAATATTACAATTACTTGCCATTTTTTCATTTTGCACCTATCAAAAGTTGTGATGTTGACAGATCATTTTCAAATTTTAAATATGTATTTACAACGAAGAGAAGCAACTTTACCGACGAAAATTTGGAAAAAGTAATAATAATTAACTGTAAATAGTGACCTTTATTAACGTAATATCCGATAAATTAACATTATAATAATCTCATCATCTGATGTGAGATAGCATGTATATTAATATAAATAAATAAAATAATTGTTCATTCTCATAATGAATTTCATTTTAATTTTTCTCTACATATTTTTATTTTATTTCCGTAGAACCAAAAAAAAGTTTATACTTACTTTACTTACCTCATTTTATTTTTGTGTATAAGTACTAAACTTATTGCCGTTTTTCTATGCTTCGCGTAAGTAATATCATAATTTATATTATCTTTTTGTTTGTATTTTATATACATAAACCTTAAATTTATTTTAATTTAATAAACATATTTTAACATCAACTTTTCAACAAAATATCGTTATAAAATTTGTGGATTTTCCTGAAGATGACAATATGTTGAAACATGTAGGTACCTAGAGAAAAATTTAAAATTAAATAGGTACGCTATGAGAAGGAATACTTATTTTATTTATTACTATTGATAATGATATAATAGCTGTGTTAGTTTAAATTCTTGTAGGTAAATAACATAATTTGTAAAATAAGAAAAAAAAACAGTACGTCACTGGTCCCACCCTATCTCTCATCAATATCGAAAATATAAATTAGGTACATTCTCCTAGCAGAATAATTACAATTACAAACGCTACAGATGTGTATACGAGCATACATTATTCCCGTGGGTTACTACATTTTCTGTCTGCCTGATCCTGTCCCGCATACAAGGTGAAATCGCAAAATATAAATGAAGCGTGTGTATATCTACATATTTACATTGAATTACTCGTATTTTGGTTACACCCTCGTATAGTCAGCAATACCATTTTCATTTGTATATGTTCATACGATTATAAATTGTTTGCTTGTATTCCTTAGTGTCTCGACGAATATAGACATACATTCGGTCAGGTCCGTAATATCATTTTTTAATATAAAAATTTCGTACAAAAATTAATAAACTTATAAATTCTTCTTTTCTTCGTTATTGTGGTATATTTAGCCGTGATTCTGTTCGGACATTACATATTTACTACTTTTTATTGCTGGTACACCTGTATGTACATTACGTTCTTGAAGATATGTACAAACAATATATCTGTGCTATACACGTAACGGATTAGCAATGTAAATCTATTAAAGTCAGTTTCTGTAGAAATATTGTTGTTAAGATTTTGTAAATAAAACTGCGGAATTTGTTGAATGCATATTGGAATGTTATATAAACGAATATTACTTTTATTTTGAAATGGTCGTCGTTATTAATTTATAGCAATTAAGTGGGAACATAGTTTGTTCCAGATAATAAAAAAAGCAAAGGTATTCGAAAAATTCGCTTATCAGATTTACAATATTTGGTATATATCAAAGGTTTTAAGATATTTGCTGACCTTAATCCTCAATGTTAGGTACATTAACGTACAATTCGTTCTAATTATATAAATATATTTATTAATACGTTCCATTCCACTGTGCGATTTGGTTCTTTTAACGATGGATGGCATACAATTCCCTCTTACGCAGTACGTACTTTAAAATGTTTTACGGTTGATTATTATTATACAGTCTCCGGTTTCATAACTAGATTGTTTATTTTATAATTGACAGGAAACAATTTCAAATAAATTTTGATGCTATTTAGACAGCATGCATGTATGTATGTAAGTAGTACCTATGTATACAGCATGTAGCAAATAGTGTATATTAGTCTGTCATATTGCCTGTTTATATCTGTTATATGTAGGTTATTTTGATTATTCCTACGCCTGCGTGTAGTTTGTTTCATCATATTTAGTAACGTTGCTCCGTGTGGTCATTTTGGAAGTCTTCGTGTTTTTTTTTTGGGGTTCTCCGTGACTTGGTATCTTAGTGTTTTTTCGGAGTGTTTTGGCAATTTTTGATGTTCCTGTATGTTTGTGCTGATTATTGATATCTTGCTCGTGCTTTTTTGCTAGTTTCTGGCGCCGTTTAGGTAATTTTCGATTTCCTTGTCGTCTTCTTGATGGTATCTGCTGAAAAAATGCCACCGCTAATTATATTTTAATGAAAATAGCTTGTGGATGACACCTATACAAAAAAGCTAGTCAAACGTCGTGCTTCTGATAACATAAAACGGTGCAATGGATAGAGTGCTGTAGAATGTTGTAAATATATGATGGCCATGCATGTCATTTGCATGAAATGCTTAAAACTTAAGCTTAAAACTGCTAGTAATGAAAGCTCCTAGTGTTTTCAAATCGTTAAAAACTTCTTTGGACGAAAGACTGTTTAAGTATAAAAAAAGTATAGGTAATGATAAAAATATTCTAAAGAAGGATTTTAGTATGGAATTACTGCTACTAGCACTAAGTCCTGTCGAATGTAGAGGTATCTTCAACTTGTTGTTTCGCTATGTTTGGTTGATTGGAGAAAAACTAACAGCTTTTTGTTACATTTTATTTAGAAAAACACTATCATTTTCAACTTTTACAGCCAAAAAAAAGCACTACGTAATTAAAACAAAAAAATCTTTAGATATAGATATGTATACTATAGATCGTCTCAACCTCCGTATGCAGTATGGGATGTCTTGTCATTAACGCTATGCTTCCTTCCGGTTGCTATGTTGCAACGTATTTACTATTTACATATGTCGGCGTCAGCAACAGTATGCATCTAAAATACTATTACGCGTGAACTGCTGTCAATCGTCAGTTTCACCATATTTATAGTTGAATTTTACGTTAATTTGTTGATTTTGTAGTACAAATAATTCTTTCAAGAATGCTTCTATCTATTTTGAACGTGCACAAGGTAAAATTTTTTTTTTTATTAGTATAATTGTGATAACCTATTTATGGGGTATTTATGGGGCCTATACAGAGAAAACGGTATAAGAGAGAAAAAATTAAACTTAAGGAGGAATATATGATTGCAAATGTTTTCAATTATTTCAATAAATCTATGAAAGTCAGTGCTGCCGTTCTTGAACTTGATTCTTGAATCAAATCAAGTTTTGGGTTGCGCGGAGCAACCCAAATAATATAAAACAGGAGCAACAAACTGGATCATTATTAAATCCAAAACAACTTAAAAAAGGAACGGCATACAAGTAAATGACCAATTACATACACATGATCAAACAGCAATTTTACATAGACTGTTACACGATATGGGTTTCGAATTTAAAAGAGTAAAATGGAAAAGCATCATCGAACGAGATGACATTATTCGGTGGAGCCATAAATACTTACGAGAGAAGGAAGGTACAATGTACTTCTTACTATTGACATGTAAAAAATATTGAAAAGGAAATGCGGATGGAAGACAATTTGTACGATCAAATTGAAAAATTTATTATTCGTGCAACAAATTCATCTTCGGAAGATCAAACCGATTCCTCGACTGATTAGATAATTTGATAGAACACCGTTGTGTGTGTGTAATTGATATTGTTTTCCTACATATTATTGTATTATATACATATAAGTATTTGTATAATTTCAGCTATTTTTGCAAGTGTTAGTTAAGGATTATATCTTTTTTTAATTTAATCAATTGTAATGTAGCTCCATAAATAAACGTTCCAAAATATAAATAACATTAGTAATGATTTAAAATTATTAAAATTATGAGTTTTTTTCACTGATTCTTTATTCGATATAATATCGATCAAATATATATTTTGTCAAGTCTATTCCTTTTTTATATTGGTAATTGTAAAATTCTTGAAGTAAACTATATTGTTGCTGTTCTATGTCCATTTTGTAAACTGCATACAGTTTGCTGTACATTTCTTGGGAATTATTACAATTTAATATGTGAGTTAATACTGAATTTTCTATGGTAGTTATGATTAGCTTTTGAGCAGTCGGACGTTTTTTCTTTCAGGCTATTTTTTCAGTATCAACTGTGATTTCTTACCAATTACAATGTCAAAAACCTGTTTATATTTTTAAAATATATTAATTCGAAAATTCCACAGTTCAAAATTTATTGAATCTTTTACCATGCCAATGCTAATATTTTCTTCGTCAATTTGTAACAGTTAATTATTTCCTATTTAATTCTGACCACACTTTTTTACTTTTACTGTTTACTTTATGTTATTACTTTTTACTTAACACTAGTTTACTATTTTGCTTTTTACTGAATAACCTGACTGATTGGAGAACAACTAACACCTTTTGTTACAGTTGATTTAGAAAATAACTAACAAAAACACAGACACAACGTTACTAAAAAACAAGATATACATACGTATATGCATATGTACACTCTCTTTCTAAAGTAATGTCTCTCCCAGACAATGAGTTCATATCAATAATGCCTTCCGATGGTCATACTCTAGCCGGCAGGCGACCTTGGTTATAGCAATACCGGGTAACCGAGGTCGCCCGGCGGCTAGAGTACGTCCATTACAAGACGTTATTGATATGAACCTGTTGGCTGGGGGAGACATTACTTTAGAAAGAGAGTGTACATACCATACGATCATTTAAATTTTTCCTCTAGCAAGTTATGACATTATTTCTTGAAAGTATTATGTTGGTATGTTCTCACAAATAAAACACATCTGTAATTAATGTATTGTTGATTGACATTTAACAATGTTTATAATAAATCATAAAGTTTTTCCGATCGAATCATATTTGAGAAATGGTGTAAAATTAGAAACTGGACAATGGTCGTACTCGCAGCCTTGTATAGAAGAATTTCGGGCAGAATTTGCAAATTTTCCAACAACATATGACAGTTCCATGTAAATTACGTGAAAAAGGGTCTAGGTCCCGAAAACCAGATGCTGGTAGACCACTAAAGCGGACAGTTCAAAATATAGCAGATGTTGAGGAACGAATAACTCAATCACCTAAAAAATCGATTCGTAATATTTTATAACACACACAACTGCCAACTGGGCCCTGCCAGGGAATCTTTAAAGAAGATCTACAAAAATTTCCATAAAAAATTTTATTGCGTGCAAGAGCTTTTACCATTTGATCACGTAACCAAATTTCGTTACTCTCAGTGGTTTTTAGATACGATTAATAACGATGACGTTCTTGACAAATTCGTCTGGTCCGATGAAGCATGGTTTCATGTATCAAGATATACAGGGTTACCTTTAAATAGCGATGAAACTACGCGAATCTGAAAACTACGTATAAATATGTAACTGAAAATGAAAAAAGAAATTTATTTGTAACACATCAAAAATTTTCAAACTTTAGGGCCCAAAACGCAGTTAAAGTCGGTCCATTTCTATGTTTATCCTGCAATACAAATATTGCATTAATTTTTTAAATTCACGCATGTGGAAGTAAAAAATCGATAAGAAATTGTTAGATGGTGTGAATAGTCAATTGCGTATTGCAAGGCATCCGGTTGGTATTTGTACGAGACCAAGATAAAGAGACATAAACATAATATTAGAAATTAGAAACAATACGTCGGCAGTTGAGTGACCTTAGAGTAATGTATCCCGAGAAACTGTAAATATAGGTTTGCATTTAATCGTTTTGTGAGCGCATGTGGTCCAAATAATTGATCAATCAAACCTGGCCAAACATATATTTCTATTCTAATATTCTAACTTGCAAGGGGCCGTGCTGTATATCGTGGTGATTTTCGTATGCCCAATGCTGAATGTTGTGGCAATTCAAAATACCATCTTTAGTAAACGTAGATTGGTCAGTGAAGACAATTACTAAAGCAAGATCTGGTTGTAGGGTCTTTAGAAAACTTCTGAAGAAGCTGATAGCACAATCAGCGAAACGTCAAGACAGTGAATAGTTACCTACGCGACAAGACCCGAAAAAACCATACCTACTACTATAAAACCGCATGAGTTTCTCAAAACTTTAAAACTAGCGCAAGTAGCTCTAGAAAGCTTCTATTTTCGAGTAATGTAACATAATGAGAAAAGTATAAATAATATATGTATCTGCCTGTTAAAATCATGTATATAAATCTAAATAAATATATGAAATAGTTTCCCAAAAAAAAACACAACCCGGACAAGATGGCTGCGATCGTGTCACAAGACGTTGATAACAAATAATAATAGTAATAATAATAATAATTAACATAATAATAATAATTTAACATTTGATATTTCCCATTCTGACATTCCAAATCCATGAATTTCGAACAAAAAACATTAACCTCATCATATCTTCAAGTTTCCAATAGTTTTCTCGTTGCTCTCATCTTGATAATGTTTACTCCTTGCTCAAACGTAATTCATTGTTGTTTTTACTATATAACTTTCAACATCCATTTCTGACAAGTTGACATACTACATGGCGTTTCTACATATATGTATATGATACTTATTATTTGTTTTTTCTTGCAATTTGTATAATAAAACTGTTAAAAGTAGGTGCCAATTGTAGATTTTTTATTATCTATTCTATTTTAACAATCAATTTATATGTTCATAATGTACTCGTATAATGTAATTCTGTGACACCAAGCGGTTGCCAAAATAAACATTTTTCTTAACTTATCTTACTCAAGCAACATGATGAATAATAACAATCGATATTCTGGTCCGAATAGACAGGGCAAGTGTAATCCAACGACGCTTTTTAAAAAACAAATGACAAAGTGTTATATAGAGAGACTTTTGCCAAAAATACGTCACTATTTATTTTGCTATACAGGTATAGGGTGGTGTTTTAATATACGTACATATTTGATGCACACTCCAAGAATTCTATAAGACAACAATTTTAGCGTCAGTATTTGATAACTACACATTACATATATGTATTACAGATCTGAAAACTGTTCTTTTTGGACCTACGACCCAAACTGACCTGTTGTTTCATTTAGCACAGGAAATGGACTTATACATATAAGCATATACTCCACACAGTTTTTGTATTCTTGTTGTATAATTCTATAATCTGAAATTTGCAAAAAATTGGTGAGGGCACAGGGGACAAGGGGTTGATTCTTTACCCAAGTACCTACTTTTTATAGGGAAAACATTCAGGCCTTCATTAACAGAATGTGAAACAGTTGAAACTTTGTCTGGATTCGTTTCCGGTATGTAATTGTATTGTCTTTGAGTAAATTTAACTATTTAACTTAAAATACCAAAGAGCAGTCTTCACCTTCACTTCAACTCACGAAGATTCATCGCCGAGGGACACTTATCTGTGTTCCCTTACTAGTCAACTACATATTAGGAAATTCAAATTAATTTAAAGTTATGGTGTTGGGAGTTACCGGAATTTACCTGTATTATTCAAAGCCTCAGAATGTTCTATTGAAACATAGACAATTACGGATATATGAAAAATACATATGGTATACTACACAATTTGCTTTTATATGTATTTTATGTTTTATTGTGTCGTATTACATATACATATGTATGAAGGTATTATATTGTGTTTCTTTGTAAAATATATTCTTAAATAATAGCAGTGGCATCATTATGTGTCAAATTGTAAAACTATAGAATACTTAACTGTATAAATTTCATCCCTGATTACTTATTGTACTTTCAGAGTAGTGTCGTGTTACGTGAATATAATTTATTCGTTCATTACATCTATTCTACAAATTACTATTTTGAAATCTATTTGCTGTTTATAATACGGACCGTAATTTTTTTAGTTGTGGGGCACATAGTAACGGTGTTAAGATGAAAAGATCTGAATGGTGCATCAGTGAATTCGAAATTATATTCTATTCAAGCAGTACCTATTGCCCGAAGAGTCAGGTCAGTATATCGAAAGTTTCCGGTGCCGTTATACTCAGAAATAAGTCAATGCCCTCAATATTACCGCAATCATTTTAGCAATAGCAATGTCAGGGCTGTTTTTGAATGAACGAATGTATACAGCGCAGACTAGTAGGTATTTGTGGCGCTTTATATACGAAAAGCATGATCAATTATTACAATGTTCTTGTTGAACGATATTTACTAGCAACATGTAAGATATTTTTAAATATGCACACGGGGGGATATCAGGCTAAAATACAAATGAAATACGATGTATGTATATTACGATCACGTAGACGCAGGAAGGAGTGTCTATATTTTCAAAAATATCGCTACATTCTAGCTAGAATTTGCCTTTTAGTTCCACTAGTTGCCTTAGTCGCCAAGAAGTTAGTCTAGTCTACCAAATACATTTCCGTGGATGTTTCCGGTTTGCAAAATACACACAATATTCTCGTTGTGCCATGGTAGGGGTTCCTATTATAAAAATAGGTAAAGCAAACGCAACAACATATTAAGAAAATACAGAAGCATAATTAATCAAAGCTAAAATTATAAACACAATAAAGAACACATTGTACAAAACAACAATTATGAAATGAACTGGTACATAAGCGGCAGTAATAATAATGACTGGAAACACGTAATAGTACCTACTACTAAGTACAGGGTGACCAGCTAAGAATGCAAAGTGCTGTATCTCGTAAACTATTCATCCGGGAAACTTGCGGAAAAAAATATATTACTAAAGTGAACAAAAGATGACCGTGGAAAATATTGTCAGATTTCCAAGATGATCGCCAGAGGACGTAACCGTCATTTAAAATTTTTAAAGTGATTTTTCACTGAAATCCACCTAGTAAATGTTACTAAAAAGTAGGTGCTTCCTAAAGCTAAGCTTTATTCGAATAATTTTTGTTTAACACTTTTTGACATATCTATTAAAATAAAGTGGTGGGGGATAATTTTATGTTTTTTTAAATAAACAGCTGTAACTCCTAAACGACTGAATGGATTTTAACAAACTTGGTCTCGTTGGAAAAAGCATGTATTGTTCCATCAAATGCATCTTATCTATGCTATGTCTAATTCTTAGTGATGCCGCTAGAGCGCGCTTTTCGATATAATAACAGGAAATTGCAAAATTCTAAAAAAAATAAATAATTGCAATAATATGACTTTTTTAGTAGTGCAATTATACCTAAATAGGTTAGTGAAAGCGGTATCTCGATATTTTATTCGTAGCTTGAAATAACGAAGAAAGAAAATTTAGTTATCATGTAATTAAAAAAAAAAACGTTATTACACCGGTAGTTATTGTTCTTGCAGATTTACACTTTTCATTCTTAGCCGGCTACCCTGTACTTATTATTTACTATATATGTATTTTTATGACCTTTTAACTTATCTTATTATCTAGATAGATTTTACCACTTGTTAGGTCAATGATAACA
>SMLS01068976.1:0-27543 GCA_004785975.1 Popillia japonica
TCAATCGCACACGTACGAAAACATACAGGTGAGAGGCCTTACAAATGTAATGACTGCAGCAAGACATTTACTACTGAATCTAATTTGCGCCAACACACTAAATTTCACACAGGTGAGAAACTTTATAAATGTAAAGTGTGCGATAAAGGATTTACTTTAGCCAGCACCTTGAGAACTCACATTAGAATTCATACAGGCGAGAAGCCTTACAAATGTAAAATGTGCGGTAAAACATTTACTCAGTCCGGCCACTTAAGGATTCACGCTAGAATTCATACAGGCGAGAAGCCTTACAAATGTAAAGTGTGCGATAAAAGATTTAGTCACATCAACTACTTAAAGAGCCACACTAGAATTCATACAGGCSAGAAGCYTTACAAATGTAAAGTGTGCGATAAAACATTTACTCAGTCCGGCGAGTTAAAGAGCCACACTAGAATTCATACAGGCGAGAAGCCTTACAAATGTAAAGTGTGCGATAAAAGATTTAGTCACACCAACTCCTTAAAGAGCCACACTAGAATTCATACAGGCGAGAAGCCTTACAAATGTCAAGTGTGCGACAAAAGATTTAATCAGCTCAGCCATTTAAGAAAACACACTAGCATTCATATAGGTTAGAAGCCTTACGAATGTACCTGGTGTGAGTAATAAACGATTTTCTTAACGATCCAACCTATATAGGCATAGTAGAATTCGTTCCAGTTTGTGAAATGAACTGTTAGACTTATTATGAGTTTTATATTTTTAATTGATAACCTCATAGACACCAATACGAACCACAGATTTTGAAGACTTGTATATCCCAACCTTTGCTATTAAGCTGTATTGAGGGATGAAGTCCCTTAACTAACAAGTACATGCTCATCAACATATATATTTCATTAATGGGTTTTTATCGAGTATAATTACCTGGATAGTTTTAAATTGTTTGTAAGTACATACAAGCCAGAAGGGATTTGCAAATTTTATTAATACGATGTTAAAGTAGAAACACTTCGAATAAAGTGATTTAGAAATTTGAACCGACAAATTGGTTTGGTTTTATTTTTGTAGTACATTCTATAAACTTTCCGATACGAAGTAAGTTCGAAAACGCACAAAACGAAACCCGACAACCCCAACAGAAGGTAAATTACACATATCGTGGGCTTAATAAGAAAATTGCCTAACTCCACTTTTAGTAAAATTAGGATTTTAGTGCCATCGGTATCCTAATATGAGTGGCTATTGATTCAGAAAACTACTTATATCAAAATAAATTGTGTACCCTCATAAATGACGAAACAGAAATCTGCCTAACTTACGTCAGTAAAAAAGCGCCAGAAAACTGCCTAAATCCGCATTGTATTACGATTATGTGAGCCATACTTGCATCTTACCATTCTCAATATTTTTTACTTTTATTTCAAATACACTACTATAAATAATATTATTTCAGAATATTTTCAGTTAAAATACATACAATACTTGTACCTATTGCGATAAATTATAAAACAAAAATAAGTTTTTATTATTAGTTAAAGTTTTCATCAGGTAAGTTAACAATTTGCCTAACTGCCACAGAAATCTAGAATTTTTTTTTCAAAATTTTTTTTTTAATTTATTTATAGACTTCTAAAAACGGTGTCAAAATAAATATTTGAACAAGATAACACACACATAGGTAAGAGAAATCCACAAAATTAAACGTTTTTTAGCTCTCCTGTAAAATTTCATGAAATGGAGTTAGGCAATTTTCTTATTAAGCCAACGATATGCGACATATTCAAAGTGGTAAAATGCTCTCCTAGTTACAGAAGAATAGTAAAATTCATACTCCCAAGACGATAGATTTACATTGTGTATAAGAAGCACCATTTCCAATTTATTTCAGAATTTGTCAAATGTATTTCACATTTTGTTAATTCAATTTCAGAATGTATCATTTGTAATTAAGATTTGTTACTTTAATTCCACACTTCGGCATTTTAATTTAAGAAAATGTTGATTGAAATTCAGAAGATATCAAATGTAATTGAAAAAATTTTAGGAATTAATTTTTAGGATCAAAATAATTTTTGACCATGGATAATTGGCTGAACTTAAATAGGAATGGTAATGACGCAGACGATAATGCTACAAACTCTCCTCAGGCAGGACAAAGTATTATAAAACAGGCATCTATTGTGCGAAAAAGAAAATATGATGAGTCTTTTCTTCAATTTGGCTTTACATTTCATAATTGTAAGGGTAATGAACAACCTCTTTGTTTGATCTGCAATGAATTATTGGCTCCGGATGGTATGAAACCATCAAAATTAAAAAGACATCTTGAATCAAAGCATGTTTCGTATGCCAATAAACCAAAAGAATATTTTGAAAGACTGTATAAATCTTTAAATAAAGAAAAAAAATCCTTTGAAAAATATTTGACCGTTAATGAAAAATATTTACTAGCGTCATATGAAATTTCATACTGTATTGCTAAAAATAAAAAGCCGTTCACCATTGGAGAAGATCTTGTATTACCTGCTGCTATTAAAATGGTAGAAATACTACATGGAAGTAAATATGGCGATGATATTCGAAAAATTCCTTTGTCGAACGACACTGTCTCGAATAGAATTTCTGATATTAACAAGGACCAATTAGTGCAACTTATTACAAGAATTAAAGGAAGCCCAAAATTTTCAATTCAGTTGGACGAAACAACGGATATTACTAAATTGGATCAGTTGTTAGTATATGTCCGGTACGTTTATAAAGAAAGCGTGGAGGAAGAATTGTTATTTTGTCGTCTTATGAGAGACCATACTACAGGGAAGACATATATTGTAAAGTTGACAAAATTTTTAAAAACTGAAGGTTTAGAATGGAAAAATTGCTGTGGAATATGCACAGATGGTGCAAAAGCGATGACGGGCAAAAATATTGGTTTCATTTTTTCAAGGTGCTCATGATGATCATATAACTTTTACTCATTGCCTTATTCAGCGAGAGGCCCTTGCAGCAACAAAATTAGCACCGGAATTGAACGATGTGCTTCAGAATGCTGTTAAGATTATAAATTTTATTAAGAGCCATGCCCTTAACAGCCGCTTATTTTCAAATCTCTGTAAGGATACGGAGTCCAACTACACAACTTTATTATTACATGCAGAAGTAAGATGGTTGTCAAGAGGTCAAAGTTTAAGAAAATTATGGTTATTAAAGGATGAAATCGAAATATTTTTAACCGAACGAAAATGTGAACTTGCTGCTTTTTTTTTCAAAATGACTTATGGCTATCGAAGCTGTGTTATTTATCAGATATCTTTGCGAAATTAAACGATCTCAACTTGTCTCTTCAAGGAAAAAATTGCGATATATTTACTTCAAATGATAAAATTGAACGTTTTATTAAAAAGATCAACATTTGGAAAAGTAGGTTAAAAAAATTCGTTCGAAATGTTTTCCAATTTCGATAATTTTATAATCGAGAAAAATGATTGTAAAACTTATTGTACTTAACTTATTGCAAAAATTATTATAGATCACTTAAAAGCGCTAGAAACACAGTTCCGTACAGATTTTATATTAAATATTGATTTCAAAAAGGTAGCTTGGATTCAAAAGCCGTTTTGGATTGGCTTAAGTGATATTGATCACCTGCCACTTAAACCCCAAGAAGAATTTGCTGAGCTTTCGAGTGACTCAAACTTAAAACTACAATTTCCAAAAAAGCCCTTGACTGAATTCTGGATCGGAACTAGAACTGAATTTCCCACAATCGCTGATGTGGCGTTAAATGTTCTTCTGCCATTCAACACCACATATTTATGTGAATTTACTTTCTCAGCTTTAACACATATTAAAACCCAATATCGTTCATTGCTAAAAAATGTTGAAGAGGTCTTATGTCCAGCAGTGTCAAACATTCCACCAAAATTTAATTTGTTATGCAATAAAAAACAGGCACATCCAACGCATTAACTCAACGACTGCGTTCGAATATATTCGAGCGAACTAAGACGGTCAGAATTCCCTTTTATTTATGTTATTGCAAAAAATGCAATTTTGATGAAAAATAGGGCATATAATTTTTGTAACTACAATAAATACAATTTTAACTTTTGTGCAATTTTTAATTTAAGATTTTTGTATGTTTCTAAACGAATTCTAAAACTATATATTTTCATATGTATGTATATGTAAGTATATTGTTACCTAATAAATAAATCATCAAAAAATATTTATTTATATTTCTTTTATATTTATATGGGGTCGCCAGGAAACTCGCAATCATAAATGGGGTCGTGAATGAAAAAAGTTTAAGAAGCCCTGATCTAGATAGATCAAATTATTTGTAAGTAGAAGCCAGAAGGGATTTGCAAATTGTATTAATACGATGTTAAAATAGAAACACTTTCGATAAAGTGATTCAGAAATTGAGACCGACAAATCGGTTTGGTTTTATTTTTGTAGTACATGCTATAAACTTTTCGATGGGAAGAGAGACCGGAAACGCGCAAAACAAAGGCCGACAATCATGACAGGAGGTAAAATCGCACAGATGACAAACACAAACAGCCGGCAAAATGTCAAACACTATTTCATTATCCTAGTTAAAAAAATAAAACTAACAAAACTAAATATGTATTTAGCAACTAACATTTAGCATTTTCAGGTACTCCGGTATGTCAACAGAAGTGAAACCTGAAAGAAGATCGCCTGCGGATAGCGATACAGAAGAGGAAGATAACGACAAATCGTTCTGGTTTTGTTTTTGTAATGTTTGTCGCGAATTCTTCGATACAAAGGAACTGCTCGAAGCACATAAAGAACAAGTACATTTTGATACAGGAAATCAGATATCACAAGAGAAAAGACAGCAGAATTCTATACCATGCACTATTTCTCAAAAACAATACTCTTGTACCAAGGACTTACTTAACCACCAAGAGTATAGCCATTCACTAATGATTAAGATAACTTCGTTGGATAACCAATGCCCTATTTGCAAGGAGATTTGCAAATCGCGTCAACTATTAACTAAGCATCTGCACAACCATGAAGATGATTCTAAATTTCAGCTAACCTCTTACGACGAAATTCAAAACTTATTAACCGAACGAAGTGCTTACGCAACTCATGAGCGAAGCCACACAAGCTCAACGCCTTTCCATTGCGATCTCTGTGATGCAAGTTTTAATAATAAATCGGAACTAATTTCTCACATCTCGATTCACCTAGAGCATCCGGTATTTAAATGCAGCTTTTGCGTTAAAACATTTTCTCACAAATACAATCTTCTGGAACATGAAAAGCATCATATTGCGGAAAGACCCTGTGCGTACGATAACGATGATAGTAACTTAGATACCAAACCAGCTTCCACGCAGCGGCAACACATTCAAAGTGACAAAATGCTTCTGAATTGCAAAGTTTGTAATAAAGTTTTCAAACGGAAGCGAGACTTAATCACACACGTACGAAAACACACAGGCGAGAAACCGTACAGATGTAAAGAATGTGATCAAACATTTTCAAGAGCAGACAGCATGCGGAGACATACTAGAACTCACTCATGCGGGAAGCTTTACCAATGTAAAGGGTGCGATAAAAAATTTAATCAGTCCTGTCACTTAAGGAATCATATTAGAATGCATGCAGGTGAGATGCATTACAAATGTAAACACTGCAACAAGACATTTCTTACTGCAACTAATTTGCACCATCACACCAAAACTCATACAGGTGAGAAGCCTTACAAATGTAAAATGTGCGATAAAAGATTTAGTCGGTCCCACCACTTAAAGAATCACATTAGAACTCATACCGGTGAGAAGCCTTTCGAATGTACAACTTGCAAAAAAAAATTTCCTCGCCGAGATAGCTTGCTCCTACATCAACGACATCATGCAGGCGAGAAGCCTTACGAATGTACAACATGCAAGAAAAGATTTGCTCATCAAAGTCACTTACTCAACCATCATCGAATTCATACAGGTGATAAGCCTTACGAATGCACAACGTGCAATAAGAGATTTTCTGATCGAAGTACCTTGCGCTACCATTGTGGAACTCATACAGGCGAGAAGCTTTACAAATGTACAATATGCAATAAAGGATTTCCCCGCCGAGCTGGCTTGCGCCAACATCGTCGCACTCACACAGACGAGAAGCCTTAGTAATGTAATGTGCGTAGTAAACGATTTTCTGAATGCTTCAACTTACATGCGCATGGTAAAATTCATACTAGAAAGACGGTTAAATTTACATGGTTTATAAGATTTTATTTTTACTAGCAGAATAGCCGGTTGTTTTAATGATCTTTAGATTCTAACAGTCTTTTATTGGCATCTTGAATATGTTAGTCTTATTTTACGGTAAATGTTTAAGTTTGGGAAATAAACTCTTAGACTTATTAATATTAAATCTAAGAATATTGAAATGTTTCGAGTCTTGATATTTTTGATTCATAACCTCATAGACGTTAATACTTCATTCAATTTCATCAAATTATTTGTAAGTACAGAAGAGAAGGAATTTGCAAATTGTATTAATGTGATGTTACAATAGAAACACCTCCAATAAAGTGATTCAGATATTGAGATGCTTTATTTTTGTAGTACATGCTTTAAACTTTTTCATACGAAGAAAGACCGGAAATGCACATAAAGAAAGTCGACAGTCATGATTGCCGGGAAAATGTAAAACAGTATTTGATTATCGTAGTTAGAACAGAACTGAATATGTATTTAGCAACTAACATTTACTATTTTCAGGTATTCAGATTCATCAACAGGAGTGAACACTGACTGGGATATTCCTCACTTCCAAGAAACAAGATCGACTGCGGATAGTAATTCAGAAGAGGATGATAACGACATATCGTTCGGGTTTTATTTTTGTAATATTTGTCGTGAATTCTTCGATACGCAAGAACTACTCGAAGCACATAAAGAACAATTACATTCTGATGAAGGAAACCAGATAGCAGAAGAGAAGCGTCAGCAGAATTCTGTACAATGCGTTCTTTGTCAAAAACACTATTCTTGTGCCAAGGACTTACTTAGGCATCAGGAGTATAATCATTCCGTAATAATTCGTATAGCTTTGTTGGAGAACCAATGCTCTGTTTGCAAACTAATTTGTAGTTCGCGTCAAGTATTAACTGAGCATCTACGCAGCCATGAAAACCATTCGGAATTCCAGCTAAGCCCTTACAACGAAACTCAAAACTTATTAACCGAACGAAGTGGTCTCACAACTCATGAGCCAGTCCACACAAGTTCAAGGCCTTTCCGTTGCGATCTCTGTGATACATGTTTTAATACTAAATCGGAACTAATTTTTCATATCTCGATTCACATAGAGTATCCGGTATTTAAATGTGTTTTTTGCGTTGAAACATTTTCCCAAAAATACGATCTTCTGGAACATGAAAAGCTCCATATCGCGGAAAACCGCTGTGCATACGATGAAGGTGTAGATAGCAAACTTGCTTCCACGCAACACTTTCAAATCGACAAAATGCTTACAAAGCCACACTTACGAAAACATACGGGTGAGAAGCCTTACAAGTGTGAAGAGTGCAGCAAGATATTTACTACTGTAGGTCATTTGCGCCAACATATTAAAATTCACACAGGTGAGAAACCTTTTAGATGTGAAGTGTGCGATAAAAGATTCACCAGATTGACTACTTTGCGCCGACATAATAGGGTTCATACAGGCGAGAAGCCTTACGAATGTACAACGTGCAGTAAACGATTTTCTCGTCAAAGTGGCTTGAACGAGCATCAGAGAATTCATACAGATGAGAAACCTTACAAATGTACAATATGCGATAAAGGATTTTCTCGCCCAGCTCGTTTGCGCGAGCATCATGCAACTCATACAGGCGAGAAACCTTACAAATGTACAATATGCAATAAAGGATTTTCTCGTTCAGCTGGTTTGCGCGAGCATCAAAAAACTCATACAGACAAGAACAGACACCATACAGATGTGAAGCCTTACAAATGTAACGACTGTAGCAAGATATTTACTACTGAATCTAAGTTGCGCCAACACGCTAAAATTCACACAGGTGAGAAACCTTTTAAATGTCAAGTGTGCGATAAAGGCTTTTCCAAATTGACTCTTCTGCGACGGCACAATAGATTTCATACAGGCGAAAAGCCTTACGAATGTACAACCTGCAGTAAACGATTTACTCGTCTAACTGGCTTGCGTGAGCATCAGAGAACTCATACAGGCGAGAAACCTTACAAATGTCCAATATGCAATAAACGATTTCCTCGTGGAGCTACCTTGCGCGAGCATCATAGAACTCATACAGGCGTGAAACCTTACAAATGTACAATATGCAATAGACGATATTCTCTTCGAGGTAGCTTGCGCGCGCATCAAATAACCCATTCAGGTGAGAAACCTTACCAATGTAAAGTATGCGATAAAAGATTTTATCGGTCCGGTCACCTAAACAAGCACACTAAATTTCATACAGGTGTGAAGCCTTACAAATGTAACGACTGCAACAAGACATTTACTACTCGTGGTAGTTTGCACCATCACACCAAAACTCATACAGGTGAGAAACCTTTTAAATGTAATGTGTGCAACAAAGGATTTTCCGAATTGTCTGTTTTGCGACGACACAGTAGAGTGCATACAGGCGAGAAGCCCTACGAATGTACAACGTGCAATGAAAGATTTACTAGACAATCTAGCTTGCGCGAGCATCATAGAATTCATACAGGCGAGAAGCCTTACCAATGTAAAGTGTGCGATGAAAGATTTAGTCGGCGCTGCTTCTTAAGGAATCATATCAAAATTCATACAGGTGAGAGGACTTACAAATGTAAAGAGTGCCGCAAGGCATTTACTACTCGAGCTCATTTGCGCAAACACATTATAACTCATACAGGTGGGAAGCCTTACCAATGTAAAGTGTGCGATAAAAGATTTTCTCTTCGAAAGAGCTTGCTCCGACATCGTCGAGCTCATGCAGATCAGAAGCCTGGCGTAACAAGTAAATGAGTCATTTTCGAATTATTGCAAGTTATGAAGAGTTAACTAATTGTAAGTAATAGAATTAATCAGCTTTTATACAATGGTAGCCAATCAAACCCACAATAAGGAATAAAGGTGACCTTACGTACACCATGTCTTATCTAATCTAATCTGCATACATTAAACTATGTGGCTCAAAAATTGCTTATAGGTTATGTGACTTTATATACCTAACTCATAACACTGTATTGAAACTAAAATTCTTCATTGTTTAATAAATTACTAAGAACATTAAGATTATCTTTACAATCACTACCTTAAAGGAGACGCTTGATAACATCTCTACATCTAATAATAATAATAATAATAATAATAATAATAATAATAATAGTAATACATACAACTAACAATAAAACAAGAAAAAAAAAGAATGAGTAAGTAAATAAAACTACATTTCATTCACTATTACATCCTGATACTAATACTCATCATTTTTAGGAACGATACCGCATTAGAATGTAGTGGAAGTTTGATTTTACCAAAAGAAGAATTGGATGTAACTTACGAAATTTACCCGCAGGATATTAAAACCGAAACGTATCCAATGGAAACGAACTATTCGGAGGGTGACAGATCGTTCTCGTTCTATTTCTGCAATTTATGTCATGAATTTTTCGATACGACAGATACTCTTGAAGCGCACAGAATCAATGTCCACAATTACGTGGACATTCAAGAGCGTCCTTCTGCGCGGATCAATGCGACATGTGCGCAGATGGAAGGTAACCCAAAGTCGTACGTTATTTGTCAGAAGAAATCTACTCCTATCGGAGAGATATTTCCCCGAAATGTCGAAGAAACCAGCACTCGTAGCTATAAATGCACGTTGTGCAAGAAAAGTTTTTCGACAATTGAACACCTAACCGCTCACAGTAAGATGCATCCTCCGGAAAAGTCTTATAAATGCGACCAGTGTGACAAATGCTTCGTTCGTGAGCATAGCCTAGTTACACACAAAAGGATTCATACTGGGGAAAAACCTTTCAAGTGTAATTTCTGCGATATGCGCTTTAGCCAGAGATTATACTTTGTCAGACACAAGTGCAAGCAGTCAGGAAAATTGAAATAATATTGAGTTTAATACGTTCTTGTGCTTTCCACCAGTTTTGTAAAAGGACGAATTTTACTCAGTTTATCCTGGCTATTATCAACTCGTGGCAAATGATGATCATGGCTGTGCTAAAGTGATTGAATTAATTAATTTGTTAATAAAAAATTGAAAACCTATTTCTTGTAGTTAGTTAAATATCAACTGAGCCACGAAAAAAGTTCGAAAACATTGTGATTTGAATGCGGGAAATGAAGTCTGAGAGACATGCGAGCTCCAATCTTGCGGTAGCTTTGCAACAAAATTGTGTAAACAACCCTTTGAAATGATGCCCCCATGCTGCCGCTTCATCGATTGTTAAACAATTTGTAAAGTTCCCATCGGCCATTAATTTTCGAATTTTAGCGTACTACAATTGTTGGAAACAGGTTGATTAAATACTGAGAGGCCGGTCTCTCATGGTTGAGCGCTTTCCAATTTTTGCAATGGTTTTGCTAACCTACTGGAGACAACGCTTGAAGCTATTCATGCTATCACGTAATTAGTGGAAAAAATGTGTTATTATGGTATATTCCTTCGCCCATGATTTTTTTCTTCTTGTGTGGCCGAGGAGGCTGGGCGAACCTGAAAATTGCTTGAAAATCGAACCGTTGAAAGTTGTCTTGAATCGTTCTAAATTTGTTCTATATTTTTTCAAACCTAGGACTGTTCTAGTGTGTTGAACAATATATGCTTTTCCAAGCATAGCTGTTCTAATTTTGTTCTATATTTCCCGAAACTGTTAGCTTTCTAAGCTACCTCTGGTTTGTTTTAGATTTGTTCTATATTTCTCCAACAATTCTAGCTTTTGGCATCTTGAATGTTCTCAATGTAATACTAAATTAGTTTGTAGGTTTCCCTACATAATACTCCTACTACGAGTATATTGTAACAATTTTGATTTGTTTTATGTAATATATTGGTTCCTAAACAAAAGTTAGGTACACTGCTTTCCCAGGAAGATACCGCACTCTGTATGTGTGTTACAATTTACTATTTTATGATATTAATTTGTATTGAATTCTTTATTATGTAAAATTCTAATAATAAATGTGTACATATTCCGAATAGTCCTTTCTTTATTTATGCTGCTTTATACTAAATTCACACACTTTATAATTCAACAACTTTAACAAATACTAATATTTTTAATTTTTAGAATCACGATCATTCCACCTGAGAGGAAGGACATACTAATGGAAGGAGGATCAACCGAACTAGCGGAAATGGGTGTCGGCATACACAATGAATCTATAAAAATCGATTCTTCCACCGACGAAAATGATTGCGAAATTGACGACAACGACATGACTTTTTGCTTTTGTTTTTGTAACATCTGCTGTCAATTCTTCGATTCAGAAGAGCTCCTTAAAACTCACAAGCTAACAGCGCATCCGCTACTTTGCATCGTTTGCCAAAGACCTTTTTCAGGCGCTAAAGATCTGCGGCATCATCAAATACGCGACCACAAAGTAAGCAGCGCTGATGTACTAACCAGAAATAATTTTCAATGCGATGAATGTGAGGAGATTTTCGACAGGCCCGTCCAACTTAGCAATCACAGGCGTATGCATACACGCACGTTTGAATCATGCGAATTGTGCGGATGCGTTAGCGAAAACGTTCACGGTAAAATTCCTGGAAGAGATAAACCATTTAGATGCAGGAAATGTCGACCAGTTGCACCGTTAAAAAATGATGTTCAAGATGAGAATTTTGATGCTGATATTTATAAAATTTATAAATGCAAAGTGTGTGATAAAATTTTTAACGGGAGGTCAAAACTCAATAAGCACACGAAGATCCATTCGGGGCAACGACCTTACAAATGCAATTATTGCGAACAAACGTTTATACAGAGACATGCTCGCGACGATCACGAACGTACACACACCGGAGAGAAACCGTTCCAGTGTACTGTATGCGATATCCGTTTTACACAAAAAAGTAGTCTCAGAAAACATCAGCGAATTCACAGCGGAGAGAAGCCTTATCTCTGCGACTTATGCGGTGAATTGTTTAGTGACTTAAACACTTTCAAGGCACACAATAATAATCATACAGGAAATCACCCGCTTAAATGCAATTACTGCCAGCGGGGATTTTCCGACAAACACAAGCTGACGAAACATATACGATCTCATACCGGAGAGAAACCGTATCAATGCGAACTATGCAGTAATAGATTCACCCAGAAAAGCGCCCTGAACATGCATCTTCAACTGCACGCAAAAGAAAGGCCTTTCAAGTGCGATCATTGCGAACGTGCTTTCTTTCAAAAACGTAAACTACAGGCGCATTTACGTATCCACACCGGCGAGAAACCGTATCGCTGTGAAGTGTGCGGTAAATCGTTTCGGATGTGTTCAACATTGAGTATGCACCAGAAGACGCATACAGGAGTCAAGCCGTACACGTGTGATAATTGCAATCAAAGTTTTACTCAAAAAACTTCGCTAGAACGTCACATACTGGCGCAGACGTGTAAGAAACCGTATCGCTGTAATGTTTGTATGAAGAGCTTTACGAAATCGGAAACATATCGGTTGCATCTAAAGAACGTCCATGGTGCCGATAGTGGGAGTGCTTCCTCCGAATAGTTTTGATATTTAGAGTATTATAATATTTCTAACGAATCTAGTTTTGATAATCGAATTTTATAAGAATGACAACCGTACAGATCTTTTTGCTACTGATAGATTATTTTTGTATGTTAAGTTTAAAAGAGTTTAATACAATTGAGGAGGTTACGTACAGAACCGGATATATATATTCATTTCGCGTAAGCTATAAAACTTTGGCCTTTGAATGTACATAGGTATCAAAAACTGAATGCAGTCTATATTTCGATGCTCACCACTGATATCTCGGTTATTAGAATACATGGTTAAATGGCGAATACTTTGCAGAATTCAATCCTCGCAAATAATATTATTTCAAATTTGATCCAACTCTTTTCATTTTTTAAATTTTTGGAAAATCGAAAATTTGTCGACATCATTACTACTAAAAAACTGAATAACGCTTAATCTGACCTCTTTTCAAGTTTTACTAAGTTTTTAGGCACAGTTTTAAGACCCAATTTTGATATAAACAAACCTCCGATTGTCATTTGGTTTTAAGTTATTAGACTTTGACTTTTGTTTTTCATATGGTGGTCATTCTGGTTTTTGAATTTGTTAGATAGAGCTTAAAAAGTGAAATATTTTTAGTTACAAAATATTAATAAAAACGTTAATTATTTTTAATATGGCAATAATTGAAAGTGAACAGACAATTCTAAGTTGTTTCATTTTTAAGAATTTTGAAAAATCAAATATTTGTCAATAATGCTTAATATATCTGACCTCTTTTAAAGGTTTACATTGCTGAAACACTTTTTTAAGACCAAATTTTTGATATAAATAGAAACCTCCAATTAATATTGTTTTTGTTATTCGCGCTAACTTTTGTTTTTCATGTGATGGTTTTTCATGGATTTTGGATTTGTTAGATAACGCATATTATAGCATGCCTGAAATATTTTTAGTTGCCAGCAAAATATTAACAAGATCGTAAATTAATCTTTAATATGGCAATTGAAAGTGAAAAGATAATTCTAAGTAATACTGTAGAAACTTAAAGTACTTAAATTTCATATTAATTAAAGAAATTGTTCAATATGACGACCATTCTGTTCCACACACACACATCTGTTACCAGTTAAATTGTAATCAAAGATGAAATTAGGAGTAAGTGACTATCTAAAACGAAAAGAAACTCAAAAAAACAAAATAAAAATGTAAACAAATTTTCATACCAATTAAACCACGCCATACATTAAATCCAAATCGAACTTGAAATCTTTTTTAATTTACCAAATGTGGATCTCTCTATGAAGATTAGCGTCATCCTCACATTTTTAAAAGTCCCATCTACCAAACTATAATCTTCGGAGATAGTCATTATCAGTAAAGCTTGTATAATTGTTGGTTTGTAAGGATAATAGTTGTTGTTCTTCAAGGTTCTGTGAACAGTAGATTTTGGAATACCTGTGCTTTTCGACGAACTGTTGTGTTGGAACTGTTCCAAACGTTCTGCAAAATGTTATTTCGACGTACATCAGCATCATTAACTTTATAGTTAGGTCGTTTTTGTTTGAAGCTTCCAAATTGCTAACTAGTCTTCTAAAGATTGTTCTGTGTCATTGTTGTCTTTCTGCATACTCTGTGCATACATTTTCTGTGTTTCTATATGCTTTGAAATACACCTTTACCTAATACAACTTTTTCGTTTGAATATGTAGGTACATATTTGCCATTATCAGTACTTATAAATCGTAATACTTGACTCTTGACAACAAATAATTATGTACTTACTTCAGGGAGATTACTGGGTTTTAATTAAATTATCCTGCAGCATTAATTCTACTTTGACAGTTTATCGTTTTGTTTTACTGTTTCACACTGATGTTTAATTCCATGGCTTACTAATTTTATTGGCCAGCCAGAATATCGCTTCACTTTCATTTGTAATTGATTTTTAATTGTATAGTCTACTCATTTCATATTAAAGATTAATATTAAAGATATTCCATTAAAGATTAATTTACGTTTAATATTTTGCTTGTAACTAAAACTATTTCAGGCATGTTATACATCGTTGAAAAGCATTTTTTAAGCACTAGCTATCTAACAAACCCACAATCCAATAGCCTATAAAAAAAATAGTTTTAAGAAGTGTCTCAACAATGTCAAACTTTAAAATAAATCAGATTAAGCGTTATTCAGTTATTGAAGAATAATGAAATCGATACATATTTTGATTTTCCAAAATTTTAAAAAATGAGAAAGGTTGGAACAAATTTGAAGCAAGATTAGTTGCGAGGATTGAAGTCCCCCATTTAACCGATATACCAATGGTGAGCGTCGAAATTGCGACAACCAGTATAGGAGCAAATTTTCTGTGAGGACATGTTTTTTGTTTGTAATTTTTCTTTTAGATTCGAAAATATTGCAAAAAATATATTAGATTTATCTGGCTTTGCTCCAAAATTGTCTAAATAAATATATAAGATTCATAAGGAACAAAACAATACCGGGTGTCCCGCATAGATTGCAAAATAATGCAGTGGCGTATTCTTTGGTCAAAAAGAATCAAAAAAGTCTTAGTAAACATATATCCGCAAATGCATAGTTTCCGAGATAAACGATGTTAGAAAAAATGTTGACAGAAATGCGTCTTTGATATTGATAACGTGTTTCAACTATTGCATCCATGGGGATTTTTGTCGCTCCATATGTACGCATTGTGGTGATGAAAAATCCCGTTTTCGCGTAAAAGTGGCTTCGTCGGTAAATAAGAGATCCCAACCACAAAACGCTTCTCTGTTTTCACTGTTTTCTGCGGTTAAAGCTAGGTTACACTTGTTGATAATGAAAAGAGTGTAAAGACTGTTCTTTAAGAATTCGCCAAACAGTGTTTTGTTCGTATTTTCCTTGAAATTCTTATTGTATCGGTTGTTGGATCTTCTTCAACTCTCGCCAGAATTTATTACTTCATCTAATTGCAACATTTGTCTGTTCCCTTTTTTTTTTCTTTGAATTTTACGCTTCCAGTCTCTCGAAAATGTTGGAAAACACTTGCAAACGTTTGGTGGTGGGGCAAATTTCTGTCTGGATATCGATCTTTACGCAAACGCGATGCTAGGCAACAAATTTCTATCGATTAAACCATAAAACAAATCTGAAAAAAAATTAAGATTCGTGAAAAAAATTGAATTTAATAAACAAAATAGTAAACCTACAACCCTTAAAAGCCCAGGTTTTTTTTTGAGGATTTTAATACTTTTGGAGTTTCACAACATTGATTTTTGTTAAGTTAGGACATACAATTAGTTTGTTGGAAAAATTGTTAGTTACTTTGCCTAAAAATTGACGTAACCATATGGTAAGGCTAGGACATAAGGTCAAATTTTGATATAGAACAAACAATGCGTAAGTAAGTGTAAGAACTGTTTATTATCGAAAATATACAAATACAAGTATTAGGGAGTATGAAATATTGAAAAACAAGGTACACAAAGTCCAACATCACATTTTTGGCACATAGTGCGTATACTTGATACGGAAATTCGATACAATGACATACTTGATATAGAAGTAGCTGACCTACCTCCAGTTTTAGAAGCAGTTCCATTGGTTTTTAGATAAGTTACTCCTACTTCTCTTCGAAACATCAATTGCGTCATAGTAGAATGGTTTGCGTTTTTATGAAGTTGCCATGCATTATTAACAGCAACATCAATAAACCACGTTAAAATTGGCCACCACCATTTCTTACCTCTTACACTAATTTGGTATCTTCATAAATTTTCGTTCATAAGATCGGTTCCTCCCATATTAGCCTTGTACTGCCCAATAAGACGGGCTCGTGGTACATGTACGATCTTATGTTCTGCTTGATTACATTGGTAATAGGAACAACCCCATGACAAGTGGAAGCCACAATAACAACGCTATTGTCGACCCAGCGGACGAATACAATTCTAGACTCTTTCTTTATAATTGATTCGTGTGTTCCTCAGGGACGTTTTGATTGCTTGACAGATAATGGACAATCTCTAGGTATACGGTTTTCTCTAAAAGTACCTGTCCCATGATACCCCCTTTCTTTCAAATTTTCTAATAGATATATGCTAGTAAATAAATTGTCGAAATATAGCATATATAGCAAATTTATTTTCGCAGCTAGCAATTCATCCAACATTTCCAAATTTCTCTTCGTATCTCTGGAGGTTCTATATAAATAGCCGTCACGTCGTCATCGATGTTAGTCCCAGGGCTTCCTCAAGCGTTAAACCTCTTCTGTAACAAAAATGTATTTAATTGAGCTCATCGTAAGTCCTAGCGTTAACATATGGTAATAACACCTTCATAAATGTACGTATACAAAGAAAACTTTAACAAATATGGATTCTACCATAAGCACATTCAAATATTAGGAGGACTTTAAGGGTTTGTTCGTATATGTTCGTAATGTATGTGTGTACAGATCTTGTGGTTCAAAATCAGTGTTTATCTCGGAAACTATGTATTTGCGAATATACATATAAGTTTATTAGGACTATTTTGTTTCTTTTTAACCAAAAAATATGCAAGTGCATTATTATGCAATCTATGCGGGACACCCGGTATACTTTGTCTAAAGGCAACACCAAAACACCAGAAAGCAAATTTTAAAGAAAACTAACAGAATTTAGACGCGAATAGCTATATTTTCAGTCAATCACTTTGCAAATCTCTTGGCTCCAACACTTTTTCCATCAGATGCCCTAAACTCTTGCCTATGCAGGTTTTCATTGCATCTACTTGGGCGTACAACCTGATATAATCATTTCTTGAAAGAATTTCAGAATTTTTACGTAGCAGCTTTTCTATCCACCCGAAAATTTAATCAGCTCAAATTATGTATGTACCATATAACTATTTTTATTTTGGCCTGAGCACCCATCACAAAAACAGAAAAGATATTTAATCCCCTCAAAGTCTGTATTATTTAACTTATCCATCGATGCTGATCCTATTTCCGTCGATCCTCTTCCTGCTATAGGTATCTTCAGTCCAAACATAAAATACTGTATTTTTGGAACTCATTGTGACACAACAGGCATATAACCTTATCTGGTGGATTTATCGGATTTTGCACGCAAACCTCAACCTTAAATGCAGTTTAGACACTTTTTTTTTATTAAATACTGCTCATAATGGTCTATAAAACCGAATAGAATAGATTAAAATGACACCATTTGGATTTATCTGGCTTTGCACGCAAACTCCTCAATTGATGTAAGTTTTATGTAATTTTATACTTTCTATTTCAATGAAGCATGTTATTATTATTATTATTATTATTTTATCTTTATATTGGTTGGGAAAAATGATATAGTTAATTGTTATTATTTAGTTATATTTGTCATTTGTTTATCTATTTTACTGGTTTTATTTTTATCAATTCTATTGTACCTAATCTATATTTCAAACAATAAAGGGTTTTAAGAGTTTTATGTTTATGTAATCGAACTAGCGAAGATGGAACTCGAGCATCAGCTAAGCAGATATTTTTTGAAACATTTATGGCTGGATAATGCTCCAGTTAGATAGTAGTCGACCTCTCCGTCAAAACCTTTCAGCCACGATCTGATGTCGGGGATCAACCTCCTGGATATTTTCCGTTCATTTCTCCTGAAATCTTTCGTATAGGCTCTCCTAGGCATCAGCTTCAGAAGTTTCAGTATGAATGGTGGCGCTTTTGTATGCGCAGACAATTCTTATATTTATTAGACACCAGCTACTCGTCAGTTTTCTTTTCAGATTTTGGTTCCGGATAACTAGACCAAACTGGATTCGCATACAGGATAATGCAGTTGACCACTAACTTCCTCTTCGATTGTTTTAGATTTTTCACTTTTAATAGTTGCGAGGTCAATACAGGGTGTCCGCGATATACAAAGCATGCTTTTAAGGGATGATAGCTACAACGATTTAGAAACAAAAACATATAATACACCTTGGGTCTATCTGTAAGCGTAAACGAGAAAAAAAATTATTTCTAAAAAACCTTATTTGGTCAAACTGTACAAGAAAACTCATCCATATTGCTTCTTAAATAACCAAAAAATCATATCAAAAATTTAGGGTTGAAAATAACTGAAAACAACGATGAAAACGAATTATTTAATACTTTGAAATTGAAGCGTGGTGTCATTTCTCTTCCGCCATACTGTACACGTATTCAATAGAAGCGCAGATGCAAACCAAGCATCAACTGTTTCTACGACCTTCAAGTACTTTAGACTATTGTATCGTACGAAGTCAATGGCCATACGTTTTAAAAATAAAGGTACTTTAGCGATTTTTTTAATAATGTTATGACAATAAAATCGATGTTATGTTGAAGGTAGAGTGAAAAGGGCGTATTTAATAGCAGCCTCCGATCGGTAAATGAAAATTTAAGTTGAGGGAAAGCTGCATTGAATGAAAAAAATGTAATTACTGCAATTATGTTATGGCGCTTTAAGCTCTTTCGTAAAGGCTACTACAAAATTTAGTTCTTTTCTTTTATTTGTGATAAATTGGTGGTCCTAAAAAGGACTTTTTTGAGAGACAGGAGAAAATGTATTACAGGAAAGGCTCGATGTGTGCCTATTTTCAAGAACACACGCCTGTAATCATCGGGTAAATCCTGTACTGATCGGCTGGCGCTGTACAGTATGCGTCGAAGTTTGTAACATGAGAAATAATTTTTTTTCTCGTTTACGCTTACAGATAGACCCAAGGTGTATTATAATACACCTTGTTTTTGTTTCTAAATCGTAGCTATCATCTCTTAAAAGCATGCTTTGTATATCGCGGACACCCTGTATATACGGCGAACCTACACTTGGTATCCAGGCAGCAACCTAGATATTTCGTAGTGGTTTACTTATTGGTTACCTTGCTGACTTGATCTAACAACAAAAAAAACTAAATGTCATCAGGGAACTGTCAGTTGAGAAAGAATAAAAAACTGTTCTGCAGCTTATGTGATTTTCTATAGCAGTAAAACTGCAAGGGACCGTGAAAGTTCTCCGAAAAGTTTAGGGATTGTTCATTAGAAAATCTATTATGAACAATAATTTGGCTTCAAAATTAAAGATCAAAACAAAAGTTGAGCACTACATGCAATGCGTTCATAAATGTTTGAGATGTGAACCATAGGCAACCTAATATACAGATTAGTACGTTTAAATACATAAATAATACCCTGACAGTAAATTGTAAAAGTGAATTGTTTTGAAGGTTAAGTAAAAATGGTAACATAATACAATTGATATGAAATCCGACACTTTAATGATATTTACAATTTATGATCATTAACAAAAGAATGGAATATAACATTTTCTCATGGTTTCAATTTCAAATTCATAAGGATTCTCTGCTGCCCAAATGCGAAAGTGTTTGACGTAAACTAGGCAAGGATTTCGTTAGACTAACTATCATGCGGTGCTCAATATCGTCCATTGTTACATATGTACGTTAGGTTCGTTGGTCTTCCAGAAGACTTTCCCTTGAAAATGCAATTTCTCTCCTGAAATCGCTAAATAATATTGTTTCTACGATTCAAAAAATGATGATGATTAAAATCTCTATTATGAAATTGCTGCATAAATTGTTGAATACAAAATTTTAAGTTATATTTCCATGATCCATCTGGATGTTAACTTCCACTGTGATACCATTGGAATAAAGGCGTTCTCCTCAGAGGCAAACGCCATTTTTTTAAACAAAATTGAAAAGTAAATGCACGTATAATATTGATACAAAATGTATTACAATTTTACGTTATTAGATTAAAATACCTTCAATAGCTTTCAAAAGAACAAGTTTTTAAAATATCCAAAACAACAACACGAAAAATAAAGACACAAGAAGCAATACCAAGAAGTTTTAGGCGAAAATAGACAAAAACGTGACACAACCAAGATGACAACCAATCTATGCCTTGTATAAAAAAAATAGGGGCACTTATTTTACTACCAACTTAATTTTCTAATTTCGCGCCTTTAATTTGACCTCGATCTCAAACATTTATGAACACATGAGAGGTATATAGAGTCCACGCGTTTTCTCATGATACTGTCATGGGACGCAAAAATTGTATAGATAGTCCTAAAAATATTAATCCCACCGACACTTTCTTAGAAGCATAACCCAACCAATCAACGTCAATAAATATGGTCACGTGGCGCAATCAACATTTTCATAACTGACAGTTTACATTTGCGTCCTTCTTCAACCATACACCTATCTTTGTTTATAACTAGGACGCCAGTGTCATGAGAAAAGGCGTGGACTATACTGGCTTGCGTGTTATCTGAAATTAACTGAGTGAGATTTTCCTATCAGAAAGACCGATGTTTTGGCTTCAAAAAAAAAAGAAAACAAACTCAAAGTGACGTAAGTACCATCCGCCAAGCAAACCGTTGAAAATACTAATTCCAATTTTTTTGCAAATTCCACGGAGAAGATAGATATAAACGATGTTTTGAATTTTGAAATTTATTTTTAATTCTTTTTACAATATTCAAAGATTCCTGGGGTGATGTCAATTTATTGACTTAACTTTTGTATCAAATGGGACTAAAAATATGTTTCAATAGCGTTTTAATTTTTAATGGTACCTCAGAACGATCAGTTCCATTGGGTTATACAAAAAAGATTTACCAAATATTGTTGTACCTATTAAAATTTAATACAAAATTTGCTCCAATATAGGAGCAATTTGGAAATTCTACCTTCTCTACACAATAAAGCAGAATTGATTATAAACACTTCGTGAAGTCACCAGAAAAAGTAAGACAAAAATTTTTAAATATCTAAGGAATAAGTTCCTAAGGTTGTCTAGTGCGAAAGTTTGTGAAGGAATATTTGTTGGAGACCACAAATGAGGAAGCTGATCAAAGATGAAGATTTTGAACATATCATGAGTGCCTTAGAGCTGGCAGCATGGATTTTCTGCTAATATTAGGAAGATGGTTGATGAAGAAATGGAGAAACGATATTGGAGTAAATGGAATCCCATCATGATGGCAGATTTTAGCTAGTTTCTTGTTAGAGAAGGCAATGGCCAACAAGGTAGAAGGAAAAAATTTTGGGTTTTAACCTTTGCTTCAATTTTTTTGTGTATTTATGCAAAGAAGTAAACTATGAGAGTGTTGATAATGTCAAAATAAAGCATATACTTCAAATAAGTTGCATTATATTTCACTTCCTAATCCTAATATGATCCACCAAACGCATAACTACACCTTTGTGATAATTAAATTCCTGAAACTAATCCTCACATCTTTCAGGTACCACACAGTACTAGTCCAGCCTCCAAGCTCGGAAGTGAATCAAACACTGAAAGAAGAAGATACGACAACATGGCACACACCAAGCGAAAGAACACCAACACCTGAAGCCAGGAACTCAGCTACAGATGAGCGTGAGCAGACGAAACCATTTTTAGTACATTTCTGTACTAAATGCTACGAATTCTTCGAATCTGAAGACCTCTTAAAGAATCATAAAACGTCGAATTGTTCCGGAGAAAAGTCGTTCAAATGTGAGCATTGCCGGCAAGAATTTACCCAAAAAATCGAATTTGTAACCCACGTACGAACCCATACTGATATAAAGCTGCACCGCTGCGAAGTATGCGGTAAATCTTTTCGCAAGATCTTCTCCCTGAAGCAGCATATGAATACCCACACCGGCAATAGACCTTATAAATGTGATAGTTGTCCGGCAGCATTTTCTCACTCGATCCATCTTCGCACGCATAGACATATCCATACAGGTGGGAAGCCTCATAATTGCGAACTGTGCGACAGATCGTTCTCGGATAAGTGGGTCCTAAAGCGTCATATGGGGATACACACCGGGGATAAACCGTACAAATGTGATCTTTGTCCGCAAGCATTTATATTCGCGAGCTATCTTCGCACGCACAAACGCATCCACACCGGTGAAAAACCTCACTCCTGCCCGGTATGCGAGAAACCGTTCTCGGATAGAGCGGCTCTAAGGCGTCATATGGTATTACATACTGGGGCTAAGCCGTATCAATGCCATGTTTGCTCACGTGCGTTTTCCCAAACGGGTCACCTCCGTTCGCATAAACTAATACATACGGGGGAGAAACCTTTCGTTTGCAAGATCTGTAAAGGTTCGTTCGCTCTTCATTCGGGCATGAAACGTCATATGAGGATACATGAGGAGCTGAAATATGAATGTGATGTATGTTCGGAGACGTTTCCCGATAAAAACAATCTGTTGGAACACAAAGATAAACATAAAGGCGAGAAACCGCACTGTTGCGAGGTATGCAGTAAACGTTTCCGATTAAAATCGTCTGTTACCAGACATATGAAGGTACACACGGGGGAGAAATCTCATGTTTGCGAGTTTTGCAAGAAATCGTTCTCGGAAAATTCGAGTCTGAAGCGCCATATGATACTGCACACAGGGAAGAAGCCGCATAAATGTGATAGTTGTCCGCGAGCTTTTTTTAAACCGAGCCAACTTCAAGCGCATAAGCGAACTCATACTGGTGAGAAACCGTATTCTTGCAAGATTTGTGATAGACCGTTCTGCAACCAAGCGCACGTGAATCGTCATATGAAGACGCACATGCCAGTCCAAATCTAAATACGCTTTCTAAATGCTTTCTAACCATTGATTGATTATACGAATATACAGTGGAAGTCATAAGTTGCGTTCCGTTATGAAGCCAAGTATGTCGGATATCGCGATTCATTATTATTATTCGTAAGGATACAGAAGTTAGTTTTGAAATGGATACATTCGTAGTTTGTTGAGAACATGCGATAATTCCACAATGTAATTCTTAGGCCTCTATTGTCAGTTTTCTTTTTATCCAAATCAATAATGTTGAAGAGGCGCATCAACTCATATGTCTAGTTTGAACTACTTACTTACCCTTACTAGAAAAGAAAAGGTTATGAAAAGTTTCTAGAGGGAAATAAAGTGACAAAACAAGTCTTCAGATTGTATGTGTCATATGATTTTAGTTTTACCAGACCTAATTATAGAGAAATGTATCTCATTCAATATCGAATAAATGTATTCTTCATATTAGTTTGTGCTTCTTAGATCATGTATATTACATGGATACCGCGTTAGGTTCCCAACTGTTTTCAAGATAGCAGAGACAAATTATATTCTTCCTTTTCGTTCTTATTTATGAAAGTCATTATATACCTTGCTTACTCTGTATCACTCAGGCAAATGATTGGCTTAAAATTGCGTGAAATTGAAACAAGTTTAACCGCGAAATTCAAACATAGTGTACGATTTAAGAAAATATTTAGATTTTCAAACAATTAACAAATGTGAAATCTGTTTTCTCACTTATTCAACTGACCCTCTTAAAACTATGTAAAAAAAGTGAATTATAATGCAAAAGTAAAAGAATAATTCGAAGGAATGTGCTTAATTAACCATAGCTAGGTAATATCTTATTGTACTGTAGGTTTATAATTTGAAATACTTACTAAGTTATATCTGCATTTACAGTTTCCAATGTATTTGATTACTTGTAACCTAACACACTAAAATTAAATATACGTTTACTTTCCATGAGTACACTGAATTGTGAAAACCGTGTGGATTTTATACATACACCAACGTTGGAGTTTTGGGTTCCCAGTTTTCTCCTTTCACCATTTCTCCACTCATCCCAAAGCTTGGTTAGCGTAGCGGTGCAGCCTTGATGCATTTTCGTGCGTATTTTCTCTATAGCCGGAAAACAAGCTAGAAAATGCCGGCTCTCCCTCCTAACGATGCCCGAAAGGTCATCAGCCAATCCGTCCACCACCGGAATACAACGCAAAGAGCACCTCCAAACCAGACAGTCACGCTTTCATATCTTCCTTTATAATTTATTAATATTGTTCACAACTCAGTTTATTTATTCGCAAATGCTGTGTTTTATTGTTAATTTTTCTCTGTCCTTCTACGCGTTCGTCATAAACGGTACACATATACTGCTGTGCGAAAGTTATCCTCGTATAACTACAATGGTTTTTCACGGTCCTACTTTTACTTCGTTCGTATGTAGAATGTTCAAATATTACATAGTTTTAATTACTAACTTCCTTGGAGAATGTTGAGACCTTCTTTGGTGAGTGCAAGATGGTCGTTGGTTTATAAATCAAGTGCGTAAATAGACATTAAAAAAAATGATAGAGAATTGTCATGTCAAAAAAAAGATTTTGAATACACATATCATAAAAAATACAGTCCATTTATTAACAACGTAACATTTTTGGTCCCTATCGAGCCGGATTCATCAGTGCGTTCTGAAAATTACAACGTCAGGCACACAAGAACCAAGTGAAACATTCACGAGCGGATCAGTTCGAGACGACAATCCAGAGGATAACAACGTTATACAACTATACAGGTTAGACATTTACGGCAATCAAGGTAGGTGGGCTCATATTGTTCTCCATTCCTGTCACATTTCTGATTATTCTGCATCATGGAATTAAGAGAGAATACTGATAGCACGAGAAGTGATTCTCATGATCGCACAAATGAATATATACAATTACGCAAATCAGCAAAAGGTTCGTTGACAAGAATCAAGAATTTTGTCGATAACTTTAATGTAAACACAGATCAAATCGAACAACTGACAGCCAGATATGCACAATTAGACATCATTTGGCACAAATACGACCACAGTCAAACGGAACTAGAAAAATTGAATGAAAAAGAATATGCAAGTAATAGAGAAGCATTCGAAAATTCATTTTTAGATGTTAAAGCTACAATAGATTTTCTTAGAAATAAAAATAAATTGTCAGAGTTACATACAACCCCGAATCATACAGATTCAAATAAGAGCGTACAAGTTAAGTTACCAGACATCAAATTACCGACATTTAGTGGCGCATATGAGGAATGGTATAGTTTTATAGAAATTTTTGATTCAATGATACACGAGAATTCTCAGATTCCGGTTATTCAAAAATTTTATTATTTGAAAATGTCATTGTCAGGTGAAGCAGCAGCACACGTTCAAGCTCTCAAACCAACCATTGAAAATTACGAACATGCGCGTAAGATTTTAGCGGAGAAATATGACAAAAAGCAATACATCGTGGACGCACATTTGACTTCAATACTTTATACACCAGGTAATTCAAAGCAAAATTTAAAGAGTTTGTTATCGTCAACGAAACAACACATTAATGCACTACAGTCGTTAAACTTAGAAAATATTGAATTATGGGAACAAACGATTATATTTGTCATGAAACAAAAATTCGATTTTAATATTAAACGCCAATGGGAATTAGAAACCGCAAAGAAGAGCAATTTACCAACTTTAGATGGTTTTTTCACATTTTTGGAACAGCGATGTTATGCTAATGAATCTATAAACATAAATATCATGGCATAGTCTAATACACCGTCCAACAGAAGTTTCTACAGAAACTGCATTCACCCAGGAACATTCAGAATCAAATATTCATGGAACTACCCATCTTTCACACAACAGTGTGCAATCATTGAATACATCGCAAATTTTATTAGGAACTGCTGTAATATTAGTAAAAGACACCAATGACCAGTGGCATAAATGTCGAGCATTATTAGATAGTGGATCGCAATCTAATTTTATAAAAGAATCATTTTTGGCTAAGTTAAAATGCGAAACGCAACAAACTCAGCTATCAATTTTTGGTGTTAATCAAATACAAACTGATGCAAACTTACGAGCAACCATTTCCATAAAATCACGGTTTAATAATAATGTTTGTACGTTGAAATTTATTTCCTTGCCAAATATTACGTCAAAATTACCATCGCAGCCTCTCAATATTCGCAACTGGAATTTACCGAATGTAGAATTAGCGGACCCAGCATTTAATGTTTCTAGCGAAATTGACATGCTTATTGGAGCAGAAATTTATTTCGAAATTCTGCGACTAGACCAGATAAAATTAGGAAATCAATTACCAGTCCTACAAGACACAGAATTTGGTTGGATTGTAGCAGGTAAAACATGTATTGAAAACCACGAACATACGTTTTCTTATCATACAAGCACAGCACAATTAGATATTCAATTGATGAACTTTTGGAAACTAGAAGAAGTTTCAGAAAAAACGAAATTCACAATGAATGAACGTCTGGTGGAAGAGCATTTTATATCAACGCATAAAAGAGACATGAACGGTAGATTTATTGTTACATTGCCTAAAAAGGTAAATCCAGAATCATTAGGTGATTCTCGGATTACGGCCATTAAAAGATTTATATCTCTAGAGAACAGATTAAAGGCAAATGTTAATCTCAGAAAGCAATACATCCAATTTATGAAGGAATACCAAGAACTTGGTCACATGGAAAAAATAACAGAATCTGAATTGAAGAAAGGTCCAATTTATTTCTTGCCACATCATGCTGTAGTAAAAGAGGCAAGTGTCACAACAAAGGTCAGAGTTGTTTTTGACGCATCTGCCAAAACCACAACAGGCTTGTCATTAAATGATATTCTCATGATTGGGCCAACGATACAAGATGACATTGCGGAATTGCTAATCAGATTCAGAAAACACAAGTATGTCTTAACAGCAGATATTGTTAAGATGTATAGACAAGTACTAGTATCACAAGAAGATACCAATCTTCAATTAATATTTTGGAGAGAAAATCCTCAAAATATTCTTGACATTTTCAGATTAAAAACCGTTACATATGGTACAGCTTCGGCACCATTTCTAGCCATTAGAAGTCTACAAGAATTAGCTAATTATACTGCAAATGATGGAATTCGACGGGTAATCTTAGAAGACTTTTATGTAGATGATCTTATAA
>SMLS01068978.1:0-27511 GCA_004785975.1 Popillia japonica
ACGCTCTGGAAAGTCTTAGGGAATACCTGCTAGAAGAAGGCCTCAACAGACTGAGCATACCAAAGCTAGGATGCGGATTGGATGGATTGGATTGGCGAATCGTCAGAAGTATGATCGAAGAATTGTTTCGACATACTGGAATTGAAATCGTGGTTTGCTGTTACAACCCCCGAAGAACAGGAGTGACGAGAAAGACCGTGCCCTGCTATTTCTTTGGGAAATCGGAATGCAGAAAGGGACCAGAGTGCCGTTATCTCCATGAAGCCGGTGAGCGGCGCTGTTCCGGGACGGAACAGTCCTAAGGAGGGGGCAGGGTTACGAATGGCGCCATCTAGCGACAAAGCCGTTTAAAATGGATTATGCAGTGCACTGTAATTATGATATATGGATGGTTCGCGTGTTTTACTGGAGACATTCTAGAGAGGGCGTTCTAGAACAGTCTAGTTTAGTGTAGAGAATTCTAGAAGCTATATTTTATGTATATAAGGGTGACAATCTCGTATGCGGGACAGTCATGCACTAGCGCGTAATTAAAACGGACGCTGTGAATATAAATACGAAACGTGCATATAAATTTGTGTTAGTTGAAATAAATAGTTTAATTAGTGTTCTACGTTACCAAGTAATTCTTAAGTGTTAAATTAGTTTAAATAAATACTTCTGTGAAAATATTATCGCCTGAAGATTATTTAAAACCCTAAAACGTAACACTATCAAAAATTTGGAGTTGAAATTAACTGAAAACAACGACGAAAACGAATTATTTAATACTTTGAAACTGAAGCGTAGTGTCATTTCTGTTACACCATACTGTACACGTATTCAATAGAAGCACATCTATCACAGATGCAAGCGAAGCAACACATGTTTATAAGACCTTGAACTATATTTGACCATATCGTACGAAGTCAATGGCCATACCTTTTAAAAATATCCGATAAATAGGAAAGAGGTACCTTTGCATTTGTGACATGAGAAATAATTTTTTTCTCGTTTATGCTTACAGGTATACCCAAGGTGTATTATATGTTTTTGTTTCTAAATCGTTGTAGCTATCATCTTTTAAATGCATGCTTTGTATATCGCGGACACCCTGTATACTGCCAACAAAAATATCAAAGATTTTAAATTAATTTAGCAAAATGTTTCAACGTAAATGTGGTAATTCCACAATAAGCTAATAAACGAGACGATGGTTTGTTATGATATAAAATTACGGTGTATGAAATCCGTTGATCATATGGCGCTCTACAACATTTATTTGTGTTTATGCGGTAGCAATGGCTATTCTGCTGATATACTACAACTGGATTCACAGACTAAATAACTCTTAAACGTATGTACCAGTGCCAGTAGCAATACACCTATACCTATTGCTGCGCAATTAGACATAAGCGAGGTAACTATAACCATGCATGAGCGATTATATTTGCAGTTAGAAATACGCACTAAATTTAAGATTTTCAAACGGGCAACAATGAATATTTATAATTTAGATTTTTAATTAAGTGGAATGCTATGGCAGGACGATTATTGTCTATTTATAAAGACACCATAAAATATCTTATGTTCTGTAAAGCCTACAGAATAGAAAGCTAAATTAGAATTAATCATTGGATATGTTCTATATCATAACATAATACCATATGAGAAAAAATTATTTAGATAAAAACTTGCTTTAGAATTCTAAACGTATCGTGTGTCTTTAAATCATCGTCAGTAATACTCGTCGAGCTTAGAGTTATTTTAAATGTGATGGTATTTTCAAATGTGTTCCATAGCATTTTAGACGCAATATAGGCACATTAGTAAAATATTCGGATTTGCAAATCAGGACGTGTATAAACTGGTATTTTAAAAATGATGTTCTTCAAATGTGGAAAAACGAAGTAGGTAATCTAAAATAGTCAAATCTGGTGAACTTGGCAGAAATTCAGATTCACAACGTAAATTAATCACACGATTGCCAACAAATTATCATAAGTAAGCGTTAGATTGCAGAATCTTGCGAGAAGGTATACCATATTGTTGTCTTTTGCCTCTGAATGCCTTTGGGCATGGTAGATGGTTCCTTGAAAGATTAGGGGTATCAATCGTCTGCGAGAAACACTAATCCATACCCAAACTTTCCGGGGATGTAACGGAGACTTACGAAATATGTGAGGTTTTCTGCACATCACATTCTCATGGTTTGTGAATTGATATACCCTGACAAATAAAACCACGCCTCATCTGTAAAAAATGGCAAATCCAAGAGGTCATTGTTGTTCAATAAATGGTGAGTGAACCACTGGCAATATAACATGAGCCTTTTGTGGTCAGGTCGGTAACAATTCATGATACGCCTGCATCTTAGTAATGCTCCTACATAGAATTGTTCTGTATGTATCTGGGAACTTGCTGTACGACTCTTTGCAAAGATGTTGTTGGCGCTGCGTTAATAATTTCTCCCACATTTTCAATAATTTGCTCTGAACGGTCTCTTGGCCAGTCGCACACAATTCCGGACCACATTGAAAAAGTCAGCTTATAAGAACAAAATTAGGAAACTGTTGCTGAAATTCAACAAGACATAGACTACAGTACTGCATCTCCATTCCCTATTTTAAAGGTTTCTATTATGAAATTATGGCAATGCCATGGTAAATAAAATTTTAAATCGAAACTGGTATTTAATTAACATTAACAAAAAGGTGAACCTATCAAAGACAGTACTTTCTTTAATCATGACAATTCCTTATGTAAATAAGTTTTGTACGTGTATGTAAACCTATGTAATATGGTAAAATTAATCCGTAAATATGGAATTTCACTATTTGTTTTCTATGAAAGCTGTGTTTCTTGAAAACTCCATCAGACCCATTACAAGCTTCCTTATGGCAACATAAGAAACAAATATGGAATGTAATAAGTTCTATACTTACATATAACAACTCAATTTTTTTGGAGAAAAAGCAAGAACCATTAACTTACGCTAAGCAAGAGAATCTCTACTATACGGATCGTTCATATATTATTTCGTCGTCTTTTTGAGAGAGCTTTAAGTAATTAACATTGGTAACAAAATTCCCGCATCCAAGCTCCACAATAAGTTTAATTAAAACCACCAGAAAATAGAAAAATAATTTACGGCATATTGAAGTATTATACATCGAAGTAATTATTATAAAATTTGTTACTGTAGATATTTGATAGTAAGTCTTTCATGAGGCAACTTCTAGGAAAGATAAAAAAATAAGAAAACAGAACAATTATTAGCTCTAACGCCCTTTGGGGCGATGTAGAGCTAGATACATGGAGATAACGCTAACCATTTTCACCGAAATATTTCATCCCAACCGAAAGTAATATGAGATTGTTGGAAAAGTGGCACATCGCTCGAATGAAGGATGGAAGATCATCAGTTAACGCTGAGTGGACATAAGGAAACGCAGAAACAATTAAATTAACAGATGAAAATGACAAATTAATTACAATAACGGAAAAAGTAAGTTAGAACGAAAATAAAGAATGCCTGCCGAAAATTAATTAAGGATTTGAAAAATGACCTCTAAATTAATAAGAAATAAATTCCTGTATAGCAGAAAATGGAAAAGGAGCAATATTAGAAGCACATTATTGAGGCGATTGTAGGAACTGGATAATTTTTCTTTCAAAAGTGCATCAATCAAATGTTGAAATAGAAAAGGTACAAACATACAGGGACCTGCGACATCTAAATGATAGAGACATTCTACAAGTTTTAAGTGTAAATCTATAATGAATAATCTTTTACGGCAGAGTTATTTTATCAGTCAAGAAAAATGTAAAATGGATTCCAGATCTTGAAACATTCTTTTCCAGTCCATTGCACTTACTGTTGTATCTCAAAACTAGAGGCAGCTTAAATAAAAACACTTTCTTAATATCATACAATTGAACTTTAGAAATAGCCGTTAACCCTGATCTAACTCCCATCGAGAATCTTTGGACGATATTATCTCGAAATTCAAGCCAAGACAGAATTAAAACAGATTTAACCACTAGTTGTGCTACAGCTTTAGCTCACAACAGTGAAAATATAATGGGATTAATTGATTACAACCAACTTTTAATTTTGATCCTGTTGGATTTCTCCAAGGCCTTTGAGATTATAAATCATGATGTTGTCTATTTTGAATTACGCTGGCTCTGACCTCTCGACGGAAAACTTCTTCAAATATTATCCTAGCCTTAGACCTCAACGTGTTGTGTTTGGTGGATTTCAATCGGTATTATCACGTCTGAGTTCAAGTGTCCCTGAGCTTTCAATATTGGATTCCTCATTATTTTCGATTTATACATCTCTGATTTGTTCATTTTCACGACTTACACTCATTTTCATATATACGAGGGCGGAAATGTTTCCGACCTTAACGTGAAGATGGCAGTTTTCGTTAATGAAACCTAGGGTATGTGGTTGTGGATCGTTTGACAGGTACTACTACACTTTCATCCTACGCCTACACAAATCAAAGATGAGTTAAACGCTGTGTACGGGAACTCTGCACCATCATTTACTACCGTGAAATTTTGGGCAACTGAATTTAATCGGAGTCTTACCAGCTTCGGAGACGACGAACTTTCGGGATCGTCACAAACTGCAACCACTGACGATAGCATCGCTAAAGTTCACCAAATGGTGCTAAGCAACCGTCGAATTAAAGTGAGAGATATATCAGAGGCAATAAATATGTCCAAAGAACGTGTTTGTCACATATTTAATCAACGTTTGGGCATGAGAGAGCTGTCCGCGCGTTGTGTGCCGCGTTTGCTCACCTTAGACCAAAAACGTGTTCAAATAAATATTGCCAATTGGCGAAGTTTAGGGTCAATAAATTAAAGTTTTGGCGCCGATTAATTACTGCAGATGAAAGGTGGATACATCATTATACGCCCAAAACAAAAATACAATCAAAACAGCGGACTGCGAAGGGAGAATCGGCTCCAAAGAAGGCAAAAACTGCTTTTCAGCTAGGAAAGTGATGACGACTGTTTTTTGGGATAGTCGTGGGGATATCATAATCGATTATCTTTAAACGAGAAACATCATTATTTGACAAGCTAAATGCAGAATTTGTGAAGAAACGGCAACATTTGCTGAAAAAGTTCTGTTTCATCAGAACACCTTACACCTTAGCGGTTGCTATGGTGAAAATCCACGAACTAACAAAGACCTAAATCTAAAAATTGACATTTTCTTCAAATGAGACAATCATCTTCGCAAACAATTATTTTGCAGAGAAAGACATCGAGCGCTATTTGGATACGTCAAAGCGATGGGAGCATCAGTGGGAGAAGTGTGTAGACTTACAAATTGTCGAAAAATAAAAATAAATTTCAAGAAAAAATATCTTGTATCTTTGTTAGGTCCGAGATCTTTCAGACTACCCTCGCATGTTGATGATATTCACCTGTATTTTTTCTTTTAAAACGAGTGATTGCCGTGTTCTGCTTTCCTTGTCAATAACAAATTAAAGCTACTTTCTGATATTTCCAATAAACACTGTTTACAACATAATCCCAGCAAATCTTACCACCTTATGCTATTCGGCAGGGAAAAATGTTGTATCACTGCTTTCCCAGACCTCAATGTTGTCCTTGCCAATACTTTCTTGGAGCATAAAAAGTATATTCGTAATCTGGGTCTTTTTTTAGATGTTGAGCTGCGCTTTAAGGAACATGTCAATCTTTATATCCCAGTCTTCATATTCTTAGTACCAATGCAAAAATATTACTCTGTGACTTGCTGGTTTTATCGAATTTTTAATTTTGTGATATTATACATAGTATACAGTTCTTGCTTTCTAGCTATCATACTAAACATATTCAAACAATCCAGAACGTATTATTCTTAGATCTTAGATGTATTTGCGGTATTCCTCGTGTGCAACACATCCCCCATAAGTTTTCATACTCCACTACCTTCTATAATGCACTCATTCTGATAGGTATTCCACCGCATCTTGCTGCTCAGATTAAGTTCAAAGCGGATATTTATAATAATAATATTAGACGAAAGGATATAGCGTAAAAGTGAAGCTGCAAAACATTCAAATAGAGAGCTAAGAAACTATGAAATACTTGGGTATATATCTCGGGAGAAACTGAAAGATGAGGAAACACATCAACATAAAAACCGAGAAGCAAGGGCATTAGCAACTGTTAGCAGATATATGCCAAAAATAGGCGGACCACGTGAAAAAGGTAGGAGAATATTATCTTCGGTACCACTGTCAATAATGTTATATGGCGCTCCAATATGGATAAGTCATTGTTAAAGAAGTATACAGGAACACATACCTCCGTGTGCAAAGAAAGGCAGCAATTAGCATAACAAGTGCATATAGAACTGTATCTACGAAAGCTGTACTCTTGACGGCTAGAACATATGTACATACATACATACATACAAAAGGAGAAACCAAGAGTCCTGCAAGGGACCGCCTACTAGACACTTGGCAGGAGACTTGGGAGGAGAAGGATGGTACAGCATCCTGGACAAAACAACTGATAAAAGACGAAAGAGCCCGGTTCTTGAGGAAACAGTATGAGGTAAATTACTTCCTTACGCAGATCCTATCGGGTCACGAATGTTTTCGCGCCTATCTACAGAGCTTTAAGATAAGCAACACGGATGCATGTTACCGCTGTGGACAAAGAGACACCTTAGAACACACTTTCTTCGTGTGTAAAAGATGGGTACATGAAAGGAAAAGCGCTGTAGAAAAAGTAGGTGAACTGACAAAGGAGAACCTTCTTGAGAGGATGCTAGAGAACGAAGGCTGCTGGCTAGAACTAAACAAACTGGCCAAAAGCATTTTAGCAATAAAAGAAAAAGAAGAAAGAAGATTGAAATAGACATCTAAGAATGGAGTGCCCGAACATGTTAACCACCTCTCCTCGAAGTAATGCTCACGCAGTTCTGATGGGAGAAGATCGGGAAGGTTTTCGAGGGCTTTTTTAGTTTGTAGAAATCCAACACAACCCAGTGAGCCGAGCCACTGGATGTCTTCAAAGGATTTTACCCCTCCCAAAAAAAAAGACGAAAGGATACTATAACCATTTCACGTCATAAAACGACCTTTTATAAACGATCATTTTTATATACCCTTGCGTGGTGTTATAACTCAATTCCGTCTAACTTAAAGATTGTTACAAGGCCAGGTTCCGGAAGATCTGTTTAGAGATATGATATTGACAGTGCAAGCTTTAGAACTTTTGTAGTAAAAAGTGTGGGCACGGATCTAGGGTTGGCAACGTGCTTTTCGCTTTTTATGACTATTATTATTACTATTATTTCAAAGTTTTTCCATATTTGCCAATCCTCTATTTTCCTCTTTTGTTACTTACTTCCCTTACTTTTCATAGTAGTAGTAGCAGTATTACTAATTCCAGTTAGGAAGAACAGCGGTAGCTGATAGTTGGGTATTTAATTCTATTCCTATAAAATCTTTAATTTGTATTTGTATTAACGTGTACATATGTACATATGTATTTGCGTCAATCAATAAACCTTATCATATTAGCTATCTGATAGAGTGATGTCTATATGTATAAATAAGTAAACCATCGGTAAATAGATTTAATTAGTGAAGTAATAACATTCTAACGGTTTTAGTTTAAAGCTTATCTGATGTACACCCTAATTGTGTAATTAATCGAACTTCGTTAGTAGGAGGTTGTTCTCAAGGAATGGTTGCGTATCTAACATCTAGCCGTACACAAAATTAATCATTTCGTAGGCTCATGCAACACTATGGTATTAAGCCGAATATTCATTAATTACCGACATTATCTGCCTTCATCTCAACTAGGGGTTGTCGTTTAATAAATCGTAATAAAGACGTTACCTCAATTAGTATACAAAGCATTTAGTCATAGAGTTAAATCTATAGGCAATGATTACATAAAGAATACTAAATACTTTGCATACTACTACCATTACAAGTCTAAGCACTTGTAATTCTAAGTAGGTATAATACTACATAATTGGCTAATAAATTTTAGTTGCTTAGACTAATAAAATTGAAATACTGCAAAGGTTTCTCTGTAATTATAATATTAATGACAAGTACATCTTCTTCAAACTAAGGAAAATTCATTTGGCGACAAGTCAGGCAAGCAATGGCCAAACGAATAGAACCAAATCGACCTGTCCAGCGATCTGCATTTCATTAGGGGGTGTGATGGGGCTCCTTGCCGCTGCTGCAAATGCCTAGCAAATTTATAGCCAGTTGAAAAATTTGACAATATTAATAAAGAAATAAAGTGTAATATTATATTTCAGTTTATTTTTATTTCAAATATGAACATGACAGAAGAAAAAATATCAATCATACACTGATACAAGGGTAATAACATGTTACGCTGAAGAGAATCATGTGACATCGCTGTGACACCTAGCGCAACAGTTTAATGCTTCATTAGTCTTCAATATTCAAACAAATTCAATTACAAACCTTACAAATTTGGCACTGAGAACTGAGTTTGTTTGAGTTTGAATGCTGTGCAGGGTTTTTATCGTCGTTTAGCCTATTGTTTAGAACGTGAAGGTGGTCACTTCGAACAATTACTTTGAAATGTTTTCATTTTCCCAATAGTTTTGTAGGAGTGTTGTTGTATGTACATAATTTCAAACACCGCACAGATACAGTGCATCAAGTCAGTTTTTTTCCTTAAACTTGTATTTCTGTACTAAATGATTTGATATCTGGTGATTAGAATGGATATTAAGTGTACTCAATAACTAAAAAATTGTAACTTAATATAATTTCATCTCTCATGTACTGAAATAAATTATAACCTGAAAATATTGCTAGATGTGTCATTTGATTGTGGTTAGTTGGCAAACGATGGCTTTGGCACGGTTCATAACCACAGCAGTATTTTTCTGTTCGATATTGAACTAAATTAAACTATTAATCTTGTATTGTGTTTAATTGAACAATTTTAATACCGAAGTGATAATCTAGTTAATTTATTCAAATAGAATCTTGACGTATTTGAATGTTTATTTTCCAAAGAGTGCATTGACTTGCATGGTACAATTGTCTACAATGCATTGACTTGTCCATTTTAAAATTGAACATAGCAAATGGTGGGGATGGTTAACGTTATATGTTCAGAGATAAAAAAACTCACGGTATATACATACATGTATAAGACACAGCCCGCTAAAATCAAAGATGCTGCTCCACTTGCTGAAAACGAAACCTAATAGACAATGTTTCAGATGTAGTAGGCAGTGAAGTAGAACAGCTTTTAAATCTTTCGTATAGCTAAAAAGCGCTTATACGGTTATATTCAAGTTCAAATTCGTAAGTTTATATTGTATAGAGTGTAAAGTCTATATGAAATAAAATCATTGAAATAAAATATTTTGACAATGGTTGCTCAAATAGACAGTTACTAAATATAATTCTCTTTATAAAAGATACATCGAATATACACGATACAAACTGCCTTGCGTGTATTCCACCCATGGCCTGACTAACAATTATCGAGCTTCATAATTACTAAAGAAGTATAAGAAAAGCTAAGACGCACGTTATCGTCTGTCTTGTATCTTGGATTCTACTACATCTTTGTTCTGATTAGCTAATAAAAAGGCTAAAATCTAAAGAAGGCATTATGTTCGCGAGAGATTTAGCATAGCTGACTGTCGCTTCAGAATTGAATTTGTCTATCTTGCAGTGCAAAACTAGGTTACCATCTGCGCCAATTTTACAATAATTATGATTGATCTTATCAGTAGAGTCGGAAAATAAAGTCATCATTCAAAGCAATGGTCATCCCGAACAGACCACGTAAAAAAATTGATTCCAAATATATTTATGTTCAATCAAACAAGTGGTCTACTATGGATTCTAATAATATATTACATTATTATCCAATTGTGTACCCACAAAATCAAATTATGGACATGGACTTGAATTCGACCATTAATACGTAGTAGGTACATTACGATGCATGGTACTATTACTGCTATGGCTACGCTATCCAACTATACATGTATACATACATGTACATAATATGTATGTATGTAAATAGTCGTAAATTCCTAGCGAAATTGTGACCACCAAAATCTGTTTTTCATGTGGATTTGTCTATTCTCCTCCATTGTTCTCGGTCTCCTAGTTGTTGTATTTTCTTTATTCCCTTGAATCCTAAATCTTTAGACTTGGTCCTTCTATCTCTACTTATCTGCTCTCTCGGTCGCCATTCGGCTATTTTTCTTAGTATATTATTTTTTCTTACATGTATATGAGCTCATACCGCCTTATCTTTTGCGCCTTCATTATTTCAACCATATATTTTATTTTATTTGCTACCTTATACTTCATTAATCTTCTCATTTCACCTTTCTTTGTTACCACTGGTTCATATATCTTCCTCATATTTCTTTCCAAGATTCTTAGTTTTTTCTCATTCTTGTTTCTTAGATTCATCGTCTCTGTTTCATATATTGCTACCGATCTTGTTGCTGTCTTGTAGTGTAGTTTTTTTACTTCTGCAGCGTGTATTCTCTGTATTTAGAATATGCTTTGTATTCTGCCTATGTTGTTTGTGAAATCTCCATAGAGCTGTTACTAGCTGTGTTTATAATCATCCCCAAGTATTTAACATTACCCAAAACTTCATACTCGTGCATATCGTGACCTTGGTTTTGTTTTGATTGATTTTTAATGCTCTTCCTAGTGCTTCTTCTACTCATGTCATCAAGGAATACTGGAGCTCTTTCTTATATGCCGCTATTATTACGACGTTGTCCGTATAAGACAAAACTTGCACTTGTTTTCATCCTATGGTGCCTTTTACCTCCTTCTTCCTTATAAATAGCGTTGATGACAATGAGTATGTCACCCTGTCTAAGGCTCCTGTTAAACTCGAATTTATACGTGTGCCCCTCTTCAATCATCACCATCCTTATACTCATTAACTTATTATTCTTTTTTGATATTCCTATATCTTCCAAATCTTGCCATAGTTTCTCTCTATTAACACTATCAAATGCTCGTTGGAAGCCCGCGATCAGTATCATCTATTCTGTCTTATGCTCATGGCAATCTTCCATTATCTATTCTCTTGAAACCGAACTGATATTCACCTTTAACTTCTTTTCGTTTTGTGTATCTTCTCAATCTCTCGGTAATTATTGCAGTTAAAATCTTATATGTGGTATATAACAACAATTCTTCGATAATTAGAACATACATATATGGGTGTTCTTTTTCTTGAGAATTGGTGTAATTATACCTTATCTGCGCTCTTCCGGCATTTTTTTCCTCTTAAGCATATTCTTCTTACTACCTCATGTATTATTTCCCTAAGGTATGTCCCTCCTTCTTGTCATTATTTCTTTTCTGTTTCTTATCTTTTTTTGCTCCTATCCATTTTCATTGCCTTTGTCGATTCAATATCCGTCCGCTCGATATTTTTTTCTACTAATTTTTTTGGCTATTTAGTTCTTCTCCGTTGTTGTTTCCGTATTCTATCAATTTTCCTCCCTATGATCCCATTTCCATATCTTCCCATCAACCTCCATTCTTTGATATCCAACTTCAACTACGCTTCTTTAATTTTCTCAAGTCTAGCCTTGTCTCTTAGTATTTTCTGCACGTCTCTCTCCTTCCTCGTCAATTCTGACTTAATGAAAATTATATAGTTATTCTTCCATTATATCTTTCTCCTTCAAAAATGTTATTTTATCAGACCAATTCCTCATTGGAATTACATATTTGTTTTAACCTATCCCATGCGCTTTCTTTATTTCTACTTTTACTTCACTTTCTTTCTCTATCATTTCCTCCTATTCCACTATTTAGTTCGTCTTCGTCTTGTTCATCCGTTTGGAAGGCCGTAACTACCAGGTTTTTTTTTCTAACTCTATTTGTTTCTGTTCTTTTTGTGGTTGTTCTATTCTCTCATATTTTTCTATCATTGCAATTTTTTTCTTTTCCCATTTCTGTTCCATTAATTTAATTCTCTCTTTCAATGCTTTCGTCTCTTCTTGGTTTTGTTTTCTTTTGTCTCTAATCATCCCTGTATCTTCTGTTATCTCTTCTTTCATATTGCTCATATCTTTCTTAATATCGTTTCTTAATTCCCCGAGTATAGTTTATTTCATCTATTTTGATGTCCACTTTCTTTCTTTCCCTGCAGGTGATCTTCTATATATTTCGTGTTCTGTAGATTTAGTTGTTTTTACTCTGTTTCTTTACCGCGTGTTTACTAGAGATTCATCTATTTCTAATACTTATATGTATACACAAGAGTATATCATAAGTTACTTTCTAATGAAGTAAACATAAGATTGTCTTTTTTTGGAAATACAGAAAGCTGTCTGCTATTCATAATTCATTCTTAAAATAAATAAACACGTGTTTAAATGATTTCTAAAAAAAAATATATAAAAACGGGTAATTTATTTTGAAAATGGAAGATCTAAATCTAAAGTTTTAAACGTACAAAAGTTTACATAAATGAAAACTGGTACTTATTTACTAGTACTTACGTATTTTACGGCATTGTAAATTATAAAGTTACGAGTTGTATTGCATTAGCTACATTTCTACTAATACTAATTCGGTTAACTGCAAAGAAGTGCTTTAATACTATGCTGTATTTCGTAAGAAATACGTTCATCCAAGTTTATTGCTATACATTGAATTGATTTGAATACATGTAATTTGTTATTTAAGCCAATAAAGTAGATCGAAATCTTTTCGAAAACTCAGATCCACGCACTTCTACTTTATTCACCGCACATCTTCTTTTTTCGTTAGGATATTGAAATATAAAACTTTCGACAATATCACGTCTGGACGGAGTGAAAACATTGTTAACCTCTAAAGGGTGCATACCAATGCCCAAGAACATTATTACTGGTGAATAAAATGGAAGTACGTAATTGAATTTCAATACAAATAACTTAGCCGTATGTTAGTAGTACATATTCAAAATATTCATAGTCCTATACAGACCCTAATTGTAAGTAATACTAACAACAAGTAATATAATAGAAAATTATCCTTTTTTATTTTGGATGTCTACCTATAAACGATTTGTTATCGGAAAAAGTTGATATTTCACAGGGCCACATAACTTTTGTTGTAAAAATTAAAAAGGGAAAACGCAATTTATTAATGAGTAATAACTCGTGAGAATGAATGGGAATGTTGCTTATTCGTAATTGTATAGTAAAGTTGGAAAAGGCGTGGTAACTGTGATTGTACAAGCAGTAGTTGTTTACTTTTTGCAGGTAAAGCTTGTTTGAAAATTAATTTTAAACTTACTTCGATAGTGCCAGGCAAGCACCTAATAGTAATTTTCCTGAACACATATATTCTATGTTAAAAATTATGTTAACCGAAGAAGAAGAAACAAAATCATTCTCTAAGATAGCAAAGGCCCAAAGTAGACGTGTGCCATTTGTGCGGAATATGTTCTTGCCTTTTGGTGAGATGCAATTGGTTCCATAATTTATAAGAAGCGAACGACAAAAAATCTTCTAGCGTAGGACACGAACAAATAAGATAGATATACCAGTTAAGTCAGAGCTTAGATAATTCATGTACATTAACCTTCAAAGTCTCATCCATAATTACAAGTCAAATTGACAAGTTGAAAATATACTCATCTGCCTTATTACCTTTGTGTCATTTAGAAATGGCTTTTGTATACAGGGTTTCCACGGCCAAGTGGAACATAGGGAAAATACATACAATCGGTTTTCGGTGGATATTATCATCCAAATAATACTACTTTAGCCAAATATAAATGCCACATATTATAACTGAGCTAACAATGAACATTTCTACAACCATAGTACAAAGAAAGTCATTTTAATAATTATTTCCTAATAAGTCTGTTAAAATATGAGAGAGTGCAAGTGTTCACGGCGGCGGCGCAGTGCTTTAGACAACGGCTTAATAACACAATGCACGAATTGTTTAGGGTTCGAATCCCGACAGATGAATTTTTTTTTATATTATTCTGTATGATTGTGTTTCTGCCTTTTACAGTTTAATTAACTTGATAGTAAATGACAGGAGAAGTAATTAAATTACATTTAACACAAAATATAATCCAAATCAAAAACAAGAACAAAATCAAAGATACTTTTTTCATTATAAAAAATATTCAAATAGTCCTCCATTTTGGGCCAAACCATTACCGCAAGCTCTTTGAATGTTATTACAAAGTTCGTCGAGGTTTTGGTGCTGCATGTGCGTGTAAATTGACGATTTTACATGTCCCCAAAGAAAGAAATCTAAGGGCGACAAGTCAGGGGAACGTGCCGGCCAACCAATTGTGCCTCCCCGGCCAATCCATCCAGGGAAAGTATCTCTTAATAAGTGTCGAACTTCTCGAGTTGAGTGGGCTGGGCATCCATCATGTTGGAACCATTCCTCATGACGCAGATCTGGTTGTAAAACAGCCAATGCAGGACTAATTTGATTATTGAAAAGTTCCAGATATCGTTGGCCGTTTAAATTCCCCTCAATGAAGAATGGGCCTATAATATGGTCTCCAAATATTCCGCACCCGACATTAATTTTTTAGGGGTACTGCGTTCGGGTAGGAATGCGGAAACGTGGGTTTTCTATTGCCCAAATACGTGTATTCTGGGAATTAGGTTCATTGTTCAGAGTAAATGTAAACTCATCCGAAAAGCAGATATGCGCCAAAAAATCCCTGTTTTCATTCGCTCTTTCCATCATGATTTCGCAGAACTCTGCTCTGTTCATGGCATCACCAGGTGCAAGTTCCTGTTCGTGGTGAAGTTTATATGACCGATACTGTTTTTTTTAAATTTTGTAAGCCGTAGATTTTGGAACCCTGGTGGCTGCAGCAATTCCATGCAGTGAAATGGTAGGAGTTTCTACAACAGCTTGAATTACCGTTTGCTCTGCTTCTAAATTGTGGCGCTGCTCATTATCAGCTCTAAGATCTCCATCACTGCTCACTCGAACCGAGCCCGTACTTTTAAATTTTTCAACTAGCTGCTGTAGCATTGATACAGATGGAATTTGCTGAATTTCATCCATACACGCCAACGTATCGCAAATTTGTCGATAGCTTTGGCCACAATAATAGAGCTGAATTACAGAAATTCGCTGTTGTAACGAATAATTTTCTATAGCTGCTTACTTTTACACAAATAACTTGACAAGATTGCAATTTGTCAATAAATTCAAATAATTCGCGGTTAGAAAGAATTGAAAAGCGAAATGTATAATAGCACTTGATCATTTTTGTTATTATAAAAATCATTATTGTTGAAGACAAAAAAAAATAAAAAACAAAATTCATCTGTTGGGATTCGAACCACAGACAATCCGGGCATTGCGTTATTATTGCGCTATAAGAAGACTTACATCGTGTGTTTGACAGCATAAATAGAAGAATCACTTTATGTTTAGAAAATAATGGTGGCTAACGTTTAGAAGATTTGCAACAATGCCTCGCAAAACTAAACTATCACACCTTATTGACATATGTACTCGAAAAAGAAAAAGAAGTAGGAAACTTCAAAGCATCACAATTTGAGTGTAAAGTATAGCCTATGGATTGGCTCACCCCCTCCAACGAGAAAAGTCAATGTGTATCAGAAAATGTTTTTATCTGTGTTTAGTATAAGACAATGAAGAGTATAAAATATAGCACATAATATATGGCTGGTTATGGTATGGTAGAAAGAAGAAGAGATCATTGTTCTCACAAAAATACAGGAAAAAAAGGAAAAAGTTAAAAGAATTTATTGATTATTTAAAACGCCATGATGAAGCTTAGATGAAGCATTTTATCAAAGCATTGGACAAAGAGGGACGAGAATTTAATGTCCTCTTGAGCGATTTAGAACGGACTGCTTGGGATGCATTTAAAAGTATGACAAAGAATTTCTAAAAATCCTAAAATAAAAAAATCTGAGGATTACGAGGAAATTGTTAGTGAACTTCTTAGAAGTTACCATGCATTAGGCTGTAATATAACTCTTAAAATACATTTCTTGCATTCGCACCTGAACTTTTTTCCCCCGAATCTTGGCGATGTTAGTGACGAGCATGGGGAAAGAATTCATCAGAATATTTCCACTATTGAAAAGCTCTATCAGGGCAAGTGGAATAGCGAGATGCTTGGTGACTACTGTTGGACTTTAATTTCGAAATGTTCTTCATCCCAATACAAAAGAAAAGTGAAAAGAAAGACTTTCTAAATACGTCCCAGAATAGCATATCCTTAATTAGTGTTAGTATTGTATGATCAATATGAATTTCATTTGTTTATAATACCAGACGTGATAGAAGAAAATTGTTTTTATAATAATTATTAGGAATATAAAACAAAATAAGTTTGTATATAATTCATAGAGAAAACTAAAAAAAATGAAAATTTGTTGTTTTATGTAATTACAAATTAAAAAGTAAATTCTTATATCTAGAATTACATGATATAAATGATACAACTAGTATTATTTTTCATTATATGTACCTATGTATGTACATATATGTATTTATGTATGTACATATGTGTAACTAGCAAAATCTCCCACAGTGCGCACGATATAATTTCAGATTCTTATTATTCTCGACAGTTAGGTAACAGACGACCCTATAAAAAATCTATGCAAATGGTGAAAAATTAAATACAATAAATGATGGAAACTTCTCTATGTCTTTTTTTCTGCCCGTGAGAAACCTCCGTCTTCTCATTTATAAAAGATGAAAAATGTTCGCCCGTTTCTAAGGCTGCGGCCTCTCACTAATGTATTTCTTTGATGTTCCAGCGGAATTTCTTGTCGCAAATTTCATTTTTGATATGTCGGAATATCAGATAAGGTTTTGTCGGTTTCTATCAGACGTCAGATGATTCGATTGTTTTTCTTCTACCGTATCCGAGGCACTATTTTTTTACTTGGTTTTACCAGCTAGAACGTTTTTTCAACGTATAGTCGGCAGATATCTTTTATTGCTTAGTCCCATAGTTGTATACAGACTTCGGCAAAGAAATACAATTACCAACAAATAAAAGCAATATATATCAGTGTTTATCCTGCCATAAAAGTTATATCCTTTGGAACACAAAGCTACTACTTAATATAAGCAATTTCAGAGGCACTCTAAGCAAGCCGTTCGTTTGCCAATAATGGTGATTGTATGTTACCTAATTTAATTTATGAATTAATCTAACTAACAAAATAATTACGTTAAGTGATTAGAAAAAAAACATATGGGTAATCTTGCTCATAGAAACAAGGTAAGAATGTCAGAAAAAGACAGATTTATTACCAAAAGAGTATATCTATGTACAACAGAAAACAATTTTACCTACCGTCTTGTTTCGATCAATTTTCTGAAGAATATCCCGAAGTAAATATTGATTACGAAAAATGTCTATATGTAACAATGTATAAGGCAGAACATTCTGCGTGTGGATAAATTGTCTTTAATCACGAGTTGTATACGAAATTTTTTGTTTAAATCAATAGATCATATTATTCGAGTAAAAATGGGAATTTTTACGTTACCACAGTCGCGCTTTTGTTTTAGTAAACAAAGATCGACTCGCAGAAAAATTTGTGAATTTTGAGTCTCCAGCTACGATACTTCGACAATACTTACTTATATACCTCGATTAATTTAACTTGCGGGCTTGGCCTTGGGTTTAACTTGGGCTTCTTGATTTCATTTAGTTTTCAAAATTAACAGTAATTAAAAATTCGAATTATTTGTAGGTATTTAAAACGTCGTGCGTTGCTGAAGAAACAGACCAGCTAGAACGGTTGGACTACAAACCTAAAAAAACAAAAACATTGGATAGGAATGACCTTACAAAATTTCTGATGGGGGCATCGGATGAAATGTATTTATGTACAAAGGTGAGAATTTTAGCATCTTTCTTCCAGTTCACTTAGTTCATTGTTTTTCATTTAGATTGTTGCAATTATGGGTTTGTCAGGCGAATGTAGAATGGATGAGTTGCATAAGATGACTATTGACGACATTGAGGATAATGATCCTGTTCTTATAGTAAAACTTCCAAATACAAAAACAAAGAACGTATCTTTACGGTAATTAGTGAAGGATTTGGTGTAAATGTTCTCGAACTACACCGAAAATATAGAAATCTTCTTCTAAGAAGCGTACCACATAAGGAGTTTTTTAGTTGCTATAGAGCTCTAAAAAGTGCCGAAAACGATAGCACAATTGTCGAATCCGAAAATATACACGGGACATTGTTCCCGACGTACTTCTGCTACTTTAGTAGCTGAAGCTGGAGCTGATTTGTTGCAACTGAAGTACCACAAGGGTTGGAAATCCTCCACAAAAGCAGAAGCATGATTCTATTTCGAGTAAAATTGCTGTGGCCAGATCAATTATGGCTGGTGTTGATTCATGGGAAATGGCTGCCACCAGTTCTACGATACAAGTAAGAATGGTACAAATCTAATAACATGTTCGGATGAAGGTGGCAGCAGCAGTGGCGCAAAGAACGATATTGTGAAACACAACACAGGCACTGGTGTTGTAAGTGTTGGTCAAATGTTAAATAGTACTATTAATATTTACATATATTTACAGTTAGTAAAATTTTTGTAAATCATAAATTGTTAGGTACCTATTCAATTGTCTCAAAAGAAAACTTACTTTATTCTCTAGTAGATAAAATAACACTTTGACAACGAGAAATGTGTGATTAAAGCATTATTTTAATAGTAGGTATTGGAAAAAATATTTATTACATTCCAGCCTTTTAGGTTTATCTATAACCAGTTGCTCAATAGTGTTGAAAAAAAAATTACATATGCACCCATATAGGTAAGGTTGCACTTTCTTTACTGGTGAAGTATTTCACTTATCCGGTTGCATTTATTCTCAAAATTATAGAACTTGGGCAACGAAAAATTCCTACGACTACAACCGATTAAAATAAGCGTATATGTTGCAATATCACGACAAAGAATTGTAAACCCCATTTTCTTCCAGAACACACTGATTACTGAGGAATATCGTGCACATCTCGATATTTTATAACCATTTGTTGAGCAACTATATGGCCGAGAATTAAAAACCAACATTCACAGAAATCCCTTACATAATGTAGATGAAATGAGAGAAGCAATCGAATATGAAATGCAAGCAATCACCGAAGAAGACTTACATCGTGCGTTTGACAGCATAAATCGAAGAATCACTTTATGTTTAGAAAATAATGACGGCGAACGTTTAGAAGATTTGCAACAATGCCTCGCAAAACTAAACTATTACACCTTTTTGACATTTGTACTCAAGAAAATGAAGTAGTGTAAAGTACGGCCTATGAAATGGTTCAGCACTACCAAAGAGAAAAGTTAATGTGTATTAGAAAATGTTTTTATCTGTGTTTGGCATAAGACAACGAAGAGTATAAAATAGAGCACATAATATAAAAGCTGGTTATGGTATGGTAGAAAGAAGAGGAGATCATTATTCTCACAAAAATACAGGAAAAAAGAAAAAGTTAAAAGAATTTATTGATTATTTAAAAGGCCATGAAAGTCGTCATGGACGTAGGAATATCGATGGATTTATTTGTCGTCTGAGAATAATATTACCGAATTATGCAAAGCTTACAACACTTCTGCATCACCCGAAAACCCAGTCAAATAAAGGATTTTTAGTCGAATATTCAATGAAAATTTTAATATAGAATTTGGCTCTCCAGCCACTGATGTAGGTATGTGGATTTTGCATACAACAACGAAAGGTAAAAAATACGTAGAAATGATAACATTACCCGAGATACCAGTTAATTGCCAAATTAAAGGTAAAATGTTGTAAGTCTTCATAAATTACTTGTAGCACTTGGTGGAGACAATAGGCGTAGTGATGCTGAACTAGCATGGTTATCGCCAGTTTTTCTAAAAATCCCCGAACAGCTTCCCGGTAATGATGAAGATGATGAAAAGGATGTTGATCAAAAGGAGCTCTGCCACAGTCAGGCAGACGGTGGTCGTGTCAAACTTTATTATTATGTGTATATAGCCATTAATGATCTTTTTATTACAGTTGCTTATTACTTGTCTTACAAAACGTACTTTTACGTTCATTGCTCGAAACAAAACGAATTTTGTCCTCTATAGGCAATCAAAATGCATTTAAACACTAATTTTTGCGGCATTATAACAGACAGCACAATAAAATATTTCGGAAAAAGTATTTTTTAGAACTTAACTTTTTTTTTACATTTTTTGGTTCAATAATTGTAGTTTCTTCAATATTTGTAGTTTTGACACAGTTCAATTTCTTCTTTTCTGAAAATTTAGATATTTGGACAAAATGCATTTTGAAAATCTACTCTACGCTTTTAAAGCTCCCCCCCCCCCCCCTCCTCACCGCCCCCTCTCCCCTCTCCCTCCCGCTCTCGAAAATTAAAATTGCTAAATTAAGTATTCCTTTTATTAAAAACCTATACATGTATCTGTATTGTGCCAATAAATAGTGATATGTATTTATTCATATTATTAATTCCGTTGTATCACGTATTAATTTATTTATTATAATAATTTGCATGTTGAATCGGACAACAAACGTAAAACGGCGAACAATATAATTAATAATTACATTAGAACCAGAGTTAGGAATAAACCAATTAATTATATATCGCTCTTGGACAATATGATTCCAACAATATTGAATGCTAATGTATTTAGAAGCTACTACGTTAAATGTTGATTAACGCACGTAGGAAAATTATAGGTCATCATTTCAATAGTCAACGTAAGCGCAGTTATTATTGCTTGTAATTTTTGTTGATATTTTCCTGAAACATCTTTAAAGTTGATAAAAGAAAGTGAGCAGGTTGCTATGTTGTATGTAAAGCGTCTTTTATATTGTAGTCAATAAAAAGCATTCCGGCTGCGTACGTCTATATCTTATGATAAAAGGCTTGGAATATTTTTACAACATAAATATGTCTCCGGTAACGTGCGCTCTATATTAAAACGCCATATACCAAACGAGCTGGAATACAATAAATCAAGCCGCATCGCATCACCTACCGAAATGCTCCGTAAATACACATAAGTTTGCGCGCTCGTCTGTATTAATTCCATCATGTGCAGCAAAAGCCTCGAGGTTTTCCTTTGTTTGCGTGTGTTGAAACGAGCATAAATTATTACTTACTTTGGGATAAAATTGAAAAAAGAATGATAGATAGTTCGTATACGACATAGTGCTCGCACAGAATTTCAAATTTTTCATCTATAATAATATTTAAATTAACATATTCGTAGGGTTGAATAAAATGTTCAGATTATACATACTTAATATTTTGAGCAATTTACTGCATTTTAAAATGTGCTGTTTGAGAATTTATGTCTAAAATACACGACAATTACAAGATTAACTGTCGTTGTCGATTATTTGCAAGTCTGGCGGCGCTGCCCAATATTCTGGCACTTCCGCGCGGGTGAATTTTGGTCTCTCTAAACAGCAAAAAACATACATACAACTGAACAACTATAGTGCGGTATAGTTTTTCGGGTCTTGTCGCACGCAAGTTCACACGAAGTTTTGCTGATCATGCTGTCACCTTCTTGGAAAGGTTTCTTAAATCTCACTACTAAGGACTCACCTACTTACAGTGTTTAAAAAGCTTCTGAAGATGCTGACGGTATGATCAGCGAAAAGTCAGTTAAAAACGTTACTATGCGAAACTAAACTATTATAGTTGTTCTTAAACTATAATTACGCGGAGGTGAAAATAAGTACCTACCTAACCCTATTTCACTATTCTATAATTCTATTTTTCGAGTTTTGTTTATTTACATATGTGCTTTGCCATCAAGGTCCGTATACAGTGTGTCGCACTCTAGACAACACCACCTCAGTATTTTGTTAATACATTATTGATTTAAAAAATTCTTTATCTCTGATCATAACTCTTACTAATCTGTAATTTTAGGGCATGTCACTTTCCCGATCACAGTAAAACGTTAGCTTACTGTGATTTAATATAAACAGTAAAACTACAGAAGGCGTATTAGGATTTTTTTAGAAAAAAAATCTGTTAATAAAAGTTGTTCAGAATCACTTCAATAAGCTAAATCCAAAATTTCATAAAAACAAGTAAACAAACTCCGGATAATTCGAAAAATAATCTTACAAAGTTTGCCATGATTTTAATTTTATTAATTGGATTCGATGGAATAATGAAAAACTATGTTTATTTGCTTAAATAACAGTATTTTCAGCTAAATTATCCTTAGCACTTATATGTATGTTTTTCTATTCGTCTTCTATTATCCGTACTTGAAGAAATTTTTCAAGATTATTTGATTTTAATAAAATTTTGGATTTAGCTTATTTAAACCATTCTGAACAATTTGTAGTTCAGTTGTACTAGACTGTGGATTCATTAATAAATAAATAAATATTTAACAAAAATGTTTACTCAATCAGCTTGGTCTACAATATGGCGTCGCCAAAATACCAAATTTTGGTAGTGTAAACATGACCTACAACAAACCAATAGCCTATATTTTGGCGGGCCATTTTCAATGTTATCCTTTTTATTAAAAAACAGCGTATGATATATTCGTAGAACACTTTAAAGGACACTCAAAAACTAATTGGTTTAATTCAAATAAAAATATTCTGATATAGCTGAGTAGTAAACGTATGCCAAATGATTATTTTAATAATTTACACATTTAAATGTGCTTGTGGTGAAGATTGGATTTCCAACGGAATTTATTTCTTACTATACTTAAACATATTCACCTACATAAAAAATATCACATATGTAGTTTTACTATCAACAAGTATCACACTACCTGCAACTCATGTGTAGTAAACTTGTTATCCTTCTGAAGGTATAACTTCTAATACGCAACCATCATACAAAACAAGAAATCTATTTTAAGCAAGTAAGATTTCTTTATTGGATCAAGCTCTCGCCGTATTTACTGAAGAACTCAATTTATTTGAAAACGCCCCGTTCTATTTATCAAAAAGGATATTACACATCGATTTTATTTCACCCATTCCAGAAACGAAGAAGATAAGCTGCATCCATTCATAACAGCATAAAGTATTACTTAAATACATTTCTGGTGTTAATATACTACATATTGTATGATAACTAATAAACTATTCGAATATTAATACCGAAAGTTACAGAGTCCTATCTATTCCAAGACTCTGTGAAATGGCTGGAGTTTAAAACGTGGAATCCTGCAATTTGCTATACCATTAGATGGTCTGCAATCTACACGTAAATATTTGCCAACGCTTTTCCTAGAGCGAATATTGATTTATACGAAATGTAAATAAATTATAAATTCTCAAGGAATACACAAGTAGCTACAGAAGCGATATTTTCGCTCCTATACACCAAATGAGGTTTGGCGAGGAACCGATAGCAAGAAAATTGTCATATATGTAAGTGTTTTAGTAGGCATGTGAAATGGAAAGAAATCTGGAAAAATACAATACATATTTAAATATTATTTAATATTAAGTCATTTAGAAACCATAAAATTAATAACATTAATTCGGACGTTGCGGATGTATAGGTTAACTTTTAATTAATAAATTATAGATTCCACCACCTGGTCTGTTTCCTGCTATTGCCTGTAACAACTGTATCGCATATTTCCTTACTCTTTGACAAAATAATGTTTTTAAACTTGTGCCGTAACTGTTCCAGGTCCAGATTTTTCCATTCCCTTTACTTAACGTTTACATTCTCCTCTATTTTTTTTTTCTCTGAAACGGTTCGCTCTGTCTGCCTCCTCCAAGTGGACCTCATGACTTAGTCTAATGAGAAAGTTATCATGTGTAGGAAAGTGCAGGAGGAGCATGAAAGGCAGAGGATGGTCAAAATGACTGAAATGACTTACTGGTCTCCCACAATAATGTTAATGTTGATGTTAAAGTGTGACCGTAATGGTAACGTTAAAGACAGTTCACAATAATGTTTATGTTAACGTTAACAACCAAAGTAAACAAATAAAACTATTTCAAGTATAGGATTTCTGCTGAATAACAGTGCGCATGTTCCAGAACTCGTTTTTCATTGGTAGATGTTAACCATGATGTTAAGAAATCCAAATACAGTTTTGAACGTTAACATGATGATTTAACATTAACATTACCATTACCATTATTGTGTTAATTACTACATCTCTTGAATTTTAACATTCAACCTAACATTACCACTAAGTACCATTAACATTATTGTGGAAGGGCCCTTAGGCTAACACCTATCTGAGCATGGGACTGTGCAGTTCTCTCATGATGCAGAAGTTCAATAGGCTGGTACCAAAAAAAGAAAAAACAAAAGGGATGGCATAAATTAAGCACACAATTTTATGCTGTTTCATCTGTAGAAAGTATATAAACTGGAAAATGTTAGTCTTGGCGTAATCGTAATAGGTGCCAAAAGAATCTGTAAGCCGTTGTAAATATTAATACTATGCGACTCTTCTTCTGTTAATGGTTTCTTATCATCGAGTGAATAATTACCACGTCATTACTTTTCGTAATTCTAGTTCTTGTCTTTTCAAGTTTGAGGTAATTCATTGAACTGAATCAAGGAAATTTATTAACAAGTAGTCAAAGCTCTTATTTTATGGCGTTCTACGGTTAAGTCATACATTCTTAATCGTCGCTAGAAACAAATAATTGTTCCAGAATAGTTTATCCGTTTTGAACCTACGTCTTAAAACGCCAAACTGTGCATCTGTAACATTTTTGAAAAAAAAAACAATATAACCAAAACTTAAGTGCGGAAAGTGCAAATAGCTATCAAAATATGTAATTATTAAAAATCATAGTAATCCATTTAAAATAAAAAATAAATGCGATACATGGATGTAAATAATTTTATATATGCGCTATAGTATAGGTATACTGGTAGGTAATGTGAGAATGGCTCACTTTTCTATTATTGTTCGCCGACACACTAATGGCGCATGCGGTATATTATATTTATCCACAGCACAGTAAATTTTGAATTGTATGTGTATGTATGTATGTACATACATACATATGCCCGAGTCTGTGACTGGCCTAACATAAGCTGCTAATACTAGTTTTAGTAACTTCTGTGTTGTTGAAATCTGTGTAAAACAACGTATAAATAGGGTTAAATTAGTTTTAGATAAATCAGTTTAGTAACGTTACGTCTGTTAACCAACCGGCGTGACGTTAAGTAAATAGGAGTTCGTGCTGCATAAAATATACACTACCACGTGATCACCGATATGTGTAATGTCAATGTATCTTTTAAATTAAACCTGAAAGCTTCTTTGCATTTTCATATAATCTGTACTTAGAGGATATTTGACACAGGTGTAAATGGCGCACGATATGCACGATAAAGGGTATTTCGAAACATCTAGACAAATGCGAGTACGACCTAAAGCCATAAGATATAATACACATAAGTAACAACATTTATTAATGAGGCATAGATCTAAACTGTTGCATTCTTTTTTAATTCAGTTTAATAAAATAACGGACCTTATTATTAAATAAATTAGGAGAAAGATTTCTCGTTAAAAATGTGCCTATTTTATAGATATCTCCATTTTGGTGTAGGGGTAGGCCATGACAGCTCTCCAGCGAATAGCTTTCTTTAAAGCTTGTTACTTGTCTGGGAATCCATCATCTTCATTCTCTAATTTTGAAACATTTATCATTAATGGTAAATTTACAATGCAAGATAATTCCTTACTGACAACTTCTTGCTTATTATTCAAAAAGTTAATATTGATTTTAGGACATAGCTTGCAATAGTAGTAGAGATTTCCATTAATTTGCAGAACACTTAAATATATCACGTCCTTCAGTGCATGTGCACACATAGAAGTTTCCCCTTATAGGTTATATTTAAGGATCTGTCAGCAATTTATTTTGGAAATATCCTTAATATACTACTTACTCGGGTGGGGCATATGCATATGGTAATATCTAGTTTTGGCCCGTAGTTAACCAGCCAGTATCTAGTACGCATTTTCCTAATCAATGGAGGGTAAACGTTGTCTGCATCACCAGACACCTGAGAAATTGGAGTACCTTTAAAGTAACGAAAATCGTTAGTGAAATTGTCGGTAAAATCTATAAATTTTGTTGTTTCTTTTAAAGACGTAATGCCAGATCCTCAGACCAGCAATAAAGCCAATACCACAAGAAGATGTTGCGATAAGAAAAAGCAGTTTTGACGGATTTGTCATAAAACGAGGAACTACAAGGTAGTATGCTACAAAGAACTAAATCTAGTAAAACTTGTGGTGTGAAAAGGAATGGTGAAGCCCTACAAAAAAAAGAAAAAGACAATCAAAAGATAGACGGAAATTACGTTCCGTTCCGAGAAGGAACGTGATTATGCACAAAACGATAAAGATATCATATTGTGTCTATTGTAAAAAAAATACTCTATACCATCAAAAAATGATGGATAGATTAAGTGTATTTCATGTGAGAACTGGACCTATAAAAGTTGTACGATTTGGCTGGATGAGAATTTAGATCGGTTCCAACTGACGCCGTAATTAAACACATCACTTAAACTACAGATTCTGCTGAGAAGGTGAGACGAAGCTGTATTTTACACCAGTTCTTCAGTGACTTTTTTTCATCAATAAAGAAGTTAACTAAAATATATTGAGTGACCTGCTACTGTTTTACCTTAGCTAACGGGTTCTTTAAAAGCATTTGTCAACCTTCGTTCTATTTACCACGTTTTGATACTTTTAAGCATAATAGTAAAATAATAAATATTATTCCTTTCTATTTTTTATTATAAATATTCTTGTATTTTATAAAAAACAAATATTGGTTTTACAAAAAAAAATGTTTTCATTCAAACTTCTTTGAACTTCTTTCGATCTTACTTGGAGGATCGGGTACAGCAAGTCCGTGTTAATGGTAAAATATCAAATCAGCTACCTGTTACATCGGGAGTTCCTTAAGGAAGTATCTTAGGGCCTTTATTATTTGCAATATATAGTTCTAATATAACCAAACGTCTAAAATACTGTCAATTTCAATTTTACGCCGATGATACTCAACTTTTTTACTCATTCCATCCTTCAGATGTTGTAACAGCTATCCCTAATATTAATAATGATCTTTACTTGTCACTGAGTCCAAACGGCATTCTCTGTCTCTCAATCCCAAGAAATCAGCGGTGTTAGTTTTTGGCCGCACCAAACAAAGAAATTTGGTCTTGCCTCAGGTCAAGGTTCGTATTGGCAATGTACTCATTCCCCATTCTGACTGTTCTAGAGATCTTGGCCTTTATCTTGATAGCAAGCTGCGATTCAACGAACATGTTTTTAGACTTATTCGACGGGGTTAATCTTTTGTTAATGAACGTTCTGTCAACTATTAAATTAAGTATTAAATATTAAATATTAAATACCGGATCGTCAGTTACACTCAGCGAACCTTACATTATATTATACTATATTATTAAAGTATCATGTTGTTTTTTTTTT
>ML218761.1:0-31596 GCA_004785975.1 Popillia japonica
TATATACATAGATTTATCGATAGTGAATTCTGCATTACACACATTTAAAGGTTGATACCACTATGGAGCATTCCAACCTTAGTATTCAGTACGTGACTTATGGAAACCAATGGCATTGTTGCCATGACTAATTTAGGTTGGCAGCAATTAATGAATGAAAAGATATTTGAAATACTTTTTGGTTAGAATTTTATTGTAAGATTACAATTATGGAATAATTGAATATTGAATAATAATAAGTTTTCATGGAATTTAACGCCGGCGAATATATTATGTAGGTACAAAATATGGATATGGTTATACTTCCATTTCATATAGATTTAATATTTATAATTTCAGAAATTCTCGCTTTACCATATCTTTGTTGAAATTAATTCTAAGAAAATTAGCCAACATATTAAGCTAAAGAACATTCAAAATAGGAGTTAAAAAATACAACAGTATTAATAGAATGTAACATCTTATTGTTGAGGTACATCAGACGAAATAGTTTTATAAATATTTATGTATAATACAGTGTAGGAAAATAAAAAGACAATCTAAAATTTTTAATTTTTTTTTTTCAGAATGCTGCTGTGTGTTAATGCTGCTTTAAAGCTAACGATTCAATGATTTGATCTTTTTTCCATGCCGTAGTTGGAATTTTTTACACTTTTCTAATATGATTTGATGCATTGTCAAGTACAATAACTGAATTTTTTGGTATATTCGGAAGCAACTGCTTCGTGAACTATTCTTCATATACTTCTCCATCCATTTCGTTATGTGTACCGGCTGTGTTCTTTTTGCAAATAAATGTAAGTTCTGCAACAAGAATAGATCCATTTTCATTACCTGCATGAACCAGAGCGATCATGGTCCAGAACTACTTCGAGTTTTTAAACATGTGGTTAGACCTTCACAAAAAGCCTGACAAGAAGATTTAACTGTGGTATCAGTCCAAGTTTTAGTTGCTGAGTGACCTGTATTTACCAAAGATTCATCAGTATATAGTACGTAACAGAAATACAAATAATCTTTACTTTCTTTTCGGAATTGTTTGATGCCTCCGTCTAATGATATTATCTCGATCAATCAGTATACTTTACCGGTTTTGCCAATTGAAATTTAACACCAATATCCCGTGAGAATCTATACAAAGTTGTTCGTTTGAAGTTTAGAGAATCACTATCAACATTTATAGCAGAAAAAAGAATAACATTTAATGTAGGTAGGACATTTTCCATGAATAAGTTATGCACTTTTCGACACACAAATGCCTGCACATTTTCATCATTTGTGCATAAACGATCATTACCCTGCGTTCCTTTCCTTTGCTTTTTCTGCTTTATTGGACTTGATAAAGGTGTTCTCTTCAGTTTGTCTCGTATTTTGTATACGCTGTGGTCTGAACACTTTACAGCTTTGCTGGTTTCACGAACTGTATCACTGACAGCCATACCCTTTTCCGTAACGTAATTAAATACATTGAGTATCATTTGCTTCTGTTTAATACTAAAGGTTTCACCTTTATGTCAATTTCTTCAAGACTCATCACGCCAGCGAGACTCAGTATTCTAAAAGAATTGCCTTACTTTTACTTTACACTTTTATATATTTAATGACCACTTAGCTATTACTACTAAATGTGCAAAAGAAATGCGTTCTTAAAAGAATGGTTAATAAACAATATCAAAAAAAAATAAAGTGTGCTATCGAAATCAACACACGTAACGATTTTGACAGTTGTCAAAGGGTTATATTTACATATTTACAATGAGTTACACCAGCACTGCCAACTGCAAACATATTAATTGATCTGGCACCATTGCTTTGAAATAAAAGAAGACAACTTATTACAAATTGCTTAAGATAGTAAAAGATGTATATATCCCATAAGAGACAATACTGAATACTGAGGTTGGAATGCTCTATAGTAATCGTAATATTAATTAAAATTTATTGCAAAATAGTAAAATACGTTAGCGTTTAGTGAACGAACTATCTACTCAATATATAATGTCAGTGGTGTGAAGTATAATTCATACCACGGTACGATATCTTCGTGGTAACTTTTATCGACTCGTATTGCAGCGCCATCCCATACTAAGCCCCCTAATTAATACCCGGGAGATTTGAATTATATTTTAAAATATGTACTAAATTTCAATTTTAACAAATTCAAATAAAATTTCTAATTTTCTCTTAACAAACATTTAACAGGTGTTTGTCAAAAGAAAACCAGAAACATTATTTGAGTATGTACTAAAACTGTAAAAACGTTTTATTTAAATAAAAAGGATCTTATAGAAATAAAATATGTCATTATCAAATTATATGTTTTATTAGAACATTTTAATATACCTACTGCCGTATTCTTGTAATTTGTCTGAATTATTAATACATACTCACATTACCTAATGTATTATTTAAAGTTTGACAAGAGATATTTCATATTAATGGTTAACTTATATTTCATAATTTCTTTTTTATGTCTAATGAATGCTCACAACGACATAAGAGCAAATTCAATTCTTTAGTTTTGTTAACTTTCAAAAAGTACTTTTTTCATGTGAAATTAGTATTCCTCTATTAGTACAGGTTGTTGATATATTCAGAGATGTCTTCAAAGATTCATTTCTCACCTCTTCCATTTTTTTCTGGCATTGTTACTTTCTCAGCATCTACAACAATAAAAATGGCTTATAATTTTGCCTAAAAACCAAAAAAACCTTTGTATTTACTCGTAAAACTTATACTGGATACTGTCTTATCTGGCTAGTCGATTGGCACTTGCAAGAGATCCGCAAATAATCTATACCTACATATATTGATATTTCGTCATAATTACTAGAACATGTGTACACAAAATCTACATACCTTGTAAATGTAATTTTAGAATTGCCATTTGCTGAAGCTTAAGGGAAACATATCTTCTATAAACCCTTTGAGTCCATGTGGTATTATTTTGAAACCACATTGTTTTTTATTTGTATTTTCAATACGGCTGGTATAAAATCGAAACCACCGCGTACGTGTTCAGTTTGCAACATATCTCATAAAAAATGGTGGAAGTGAGCCCTCCATTTTGTACGATTGTGGTTGCTAGTCAATCGTCTACTGTACTAGATTATGTGCATTACTAAACGTTTTTGTTAAAAAATAAGTTCTAAAAGATAATTACGCTTCAAATATGGGTGGTAAGTATTACTATATGTTTTATATATACAGTTTTGATTAGAACAAAAAATTTTGACCAGGCAATACATTGCTAACTGCCTTTTTTTAAGTGGTTTTTTTTTGAAACCACAAGGAACGTGATACATGTTCCAGCTCTATAATATTATTATCATTTATATGTTCTTGGTTTTCAACATATTCAAAATATATGGTTTTATGTTAATTTTCATAATTACGTATATAAGTATTTTATTTGCTTCGTTACATACAGAAAGAAGATATCTATATGCAGATCTTGAAAAATTGCATACAGAAGAATTTCAATTATTTCTGGCAGAAATACCTTCGGACGTAGAGTCCATACAATCTGACGATCAATGTGAAGGGGAAAATTTTGTTGAATGTAATGAAAATAAATTTGACATTGAAAATATGGAAATAGTATATGGCGAAGATGAGAATGTATGTGAAGAAGATCAATATGAGTGGGAGGAAGAAGATAACATACCCTTGTGCGAGATTCAAAAAGAACTGCTAAATAAGAAATACATATGGTCAAAAGATATAAAATATTGCAATATTTTGAACAGGTTTACAGAAGATTATGGTCCGAACATACCAAGTGACTGTGAAACACCTATTGATATATTCCTGCAAGTATTTCCAAAACATCTAATCAGCCATATATGCTTTCAAACAAATCTATTCGCAACTAAAAAAAATGTTGACAAATTCCGAAGCTTCCGCCCAACTAATGTTAGTGAGATAAAAGTGTTTTTGGCTATAAATATGTTGATGGGCATAAAAAAAATGCCCAGTTACAAAGACTACTGGTCGTCCCGACCTGAATTACGCGATTCATATATCTCTTCATTGCTCTCAAGGGATCGATTCCAGTGGCTTCTCTCAAATATACATATCAATGATAATTCTGTGATGCCTAAGAATGGCGACAAAAATTTTGATAAACTTTACAAAATCCGGCCTATGTTAAGACGTTTTACAGAAGACGTTTTTGGAATGCTATAAACCAGGAATGTGCCAATCCATTGATGAGAGCATGGTAAAATTTAAAGGCCGAACTACACTAAAGCAATATATGCCAATGAAACCCGTGAAGCGAGGTTATAAGATTTGGATTAGAGCCGATCGGTCGGGATTTGTTTGTCAATTCCAAATTTATACTGGAAAAGTAAGTGACGTTGTTGAAAAGTCTTTGGGTGCACGAGTTGTCAAAGATTTAACCACAACTCTTATTGGGAAACATCATACGATTTATTTTGATAACTTTTTTAACTCGACACAGTTGCAAAGAGATTTGTTGTCTCTAGGAATTTATAGTTGTGGTACAGCAAGGAAAGGTAGACAAAATATGCCGACAGACTTAAAAAGTGATAAAGACTTGGAAAGGGGATCGTATGACTGGAGAGTTACACAAGATGGAATAGTTTTCGTGAAATGGATGGATAAAAAACCGGTGTACTTTTTAAGTAATTTCCATAATCTTGAAAATCTGGCAACTGTCAAAAGAATAGAAAAGGACGGAACATTGCGAGAAGTCTCATGTCCCGAACTTGTTGTAGATTATAATCGACACATGGGATATGTCGATAAAGCAGATATGATGAAAAGTCTTTACGAAGTAGACCGGAAATCAACAAAGTGGTATCATAGACTTTTATGGTATTTTTTAGACCTAAGCGTTTATAATGCCTTTCTAATTTTCACTCAACGAACAACAGATAAGTCAATGAACCTAAAAATGTTTCGATTGGCTGTTATAAATGGACTTATTTGAGCAGGAATTGAGAAGGATACTCGAGAAAAAAGCACCGCGCAACAAATTGTCAATCATAGGTCTTTCGTACCACTGGAAAAAAGATATGATAAGGCTTTGCACACAGCGAAACATTCGACATCTAGACGACGTGCATACTGCAGCACAAGAGGTAACCCACATAGAACTCGATCGATATGCAGTACCTGCAATGTTGGATTATGTTTAACGAAAAATAACAACTGTTTCGCAAAATTTCATAGCAAATAAATAAAATTCTACATTATAAGATTATATGTACTATGTTCCTAGTGGTCATTTATTGAGACCACATTCTAATCTGATAATGTGCTGATAATAATTAAAAATTTGTATAGAAATGTGTTCTATTAAATGGGTTTGTCATCCTCTTCAAATATTTATACAAAGAAGTAAAACAAAAATCTTTAGGACTCAAAGGGTTAAAATGGTTTTTACAAATTCTGCAACACCTTAGGATGTCTTCACGCTGTGAACGCAACAATGTATCATCCCCAGTAGCTGATTGTGTAATACTTTTGTGTTAAAATAGAAATAGCATAAAACAAATTAACGCAAAAAGCAAAACTATAACAAAAGACCACTGGACCACACCAACTATATAACCAAAAAAGTAACAACAAACAGCGCAGTGAATAAAATGGATACCTACCTTACCTACATAACCGATAATGCCAGTTGCTTCCGCTAAAATTAGCGCCCTCCCACGAGAAGCCCCCATACTAAATGTACACGTGATTTTATTCAACCAATAGAAATATAGCCCAAATGTTCTCATTTTAGATATTGGGCCCTGATTCATACTTAAACTCTGCACGGCTCTACTCATCTTACTCATTGATTTAGACTGGTTGAAGCATTGCCTTAAAGTTATTTGTGTATTTAACAAAGTTTTAAGTACCTACTGTTCCATTTCAAACATTTTACGGTGGCATTCATCACTGAATAAATTAATTAATACATAATGCACGTACGTACATTTGAAGGTACACAGCGAATGGGGCAACAAAGGATCTTGATGTCGTAAATGTGTCCTATATGTTTGTACTCCTCAATTTAATGACAAGCACACCGTTGTAACAATACGTGTAGTCACGTAGAGTGACGCTTGTTATTGTTCAATAAAATCGATAGAAGCTGAAATTAACGAGGTAACGTGATGATGGCATTTTACCGACAATCCAATTAACATAAAAAGATAGTAAAGACTGCGACGTAATTTTCTTTAGTTTTTCTAATGCGGTACTTACGGCTTGACGTACCGCCTACACGCACATGTCAGGTATGAAAGTATACATATTTATGTAGTAGGTAAATGCAGGAGTGCTTCTACTTAAATTGAATAAAATGTTGCGCCTTAAGATAATATCAGCATTAAAGATATTAGCTTTAAAGAATTTTAGCGTATTAAGTATGTGTAGTTATGTTGGCTTTATATTATGCTAAGTGCTTTCTTAATTCACTATTTCCTAATGCTTATTGCTGACATTTATTACAGGAAATATGAAACAAGAGTTAATCAAATAATAAAACGCTTTTATTAGATTGTTTAGAGCTCGTGCGATTCAAGTTATCGCAAACATCCAAACAGTGGTGTTTTCCGTGGAAACCCTTTTCAACTTGAAATATTGCTTTCTTTTACTTAAAAGCAATCCGATGATTGCTGGAGTTCACGCTCCTTACGAAAATCGACGACCTTCTCGGATACAACAAGGACACATTTCGGAGCCATTTGCAAGCGTACAGTGTCGAAGTCTTAGCACGGGTGTAAAGTAATGCGATCGGATCCCTACACTCACGAAACCAATTCAACAAGTATATTAAAAGGGAAAGTGAAACGAAAGGAGCGGGACGGGACATCATTTATGGCCAAAGCGTTTTCTGAATACAGAAGAAGGAGTGACCGTGGGCGGGGGGTTCTCAAGTCGAATTTGCATAAAAATATGTTTAGAACGAGTAGGCGAGTAGAACGTACACAAGAAGTAGGGAGCTATGAGTATTCGACGGCATTAAACGATTTAAATTCGAGCGAAATGGAAATTTTGTCAGCAATTACCCGGTCTGATATCATTACTAGGTAGGTAGAAAAGGGTGGTGCGGTAGAGGTACTTTAATCTGACTTAGAAACTTGTTAATTACGGCCGGGATGGAAAGACGGTCGCGCGAATTAATTGAAAAGTGAAAATAGAACGCTAGACGGCCATTCTGCACAATTTTACCGAAATTAAATACGCATAATGATGATGGAATTAATCAGAACGGGACATTTCGCTGGATTTGGTTGTTTAGCCCTTTTACCCTCGATATTCCTTCCGCTTTCAAAATAAGAATATGATTTGCAAGTATAATATTCTGGAATGAGGGAATCCTTTGGGAAATAAAAAAATTGTTACGGAACGCCGCGACTTTTACAATTTCTCTTGAGAGAATATTGAAGAACATACGGATTTTCCTTGATATAAATTTTATTCTTAGTTATAATAATACTTTTCTATTGAAATTTTTGTTTTGACACAATCGAAACTCAAATATAAACTTACAACTTGGCAATTATGCAACGGTTTGCAGACGGAACAAGATTTAAGAGCTTGATACTCGTGTTTTAACTAGGAACTGAAATCGGTCTGAGTCTATCCAAGGAAACTGAAGTTTTTCAGATAGAAACAGTTGCTATGCATCCCTGTGTCAAGAAATGGACAAGCAGCAGGGAATAGGTAAGCCAATAGTCATTTCCACTGATCATCAATGAACATTGATTGAAGTGTTGGCTGTGTGTACATAAACGTGAGTGAGCTCTCTTGCTAATTCAATTTAAATATTAAAATACATACTTTGTGTTGTATTTAAGCAATAACTGCTATAAGGGTATAGGTACATACTATTTTCTTCTATTGTTTTGTTGTGATCTTTTTCAATTGGTAAGAAAAATTTGAATTTTTCATTGGCCTTAGCGTATTTAGATCAAACCTAATAGTTTATTAGTCTATTGTATTGATATTTCTTTTTGTTTTTCTATATTTACCTGTTCCGCGGCCCTCTTGTGTGTCGTTAAACCAACGATTATCGGCCCTGTTTTTATCCCGAATATCAATACGTTCTCATTTTTTTTACTTCTTATTTCTTTGTTTAGAGCGTTGGGATGTCTTGTAGTAGGTGTAATGAAGCAATAAATGAGAAAACTGATAAGTTCATTGTCTGTAACTGTTGTAATAGACCTATCCATATTTCTTGTTCGGAATTATCAGACACTGATAAATAAAAATGTTATATGCCGAGAATTTCATGTAGACGCAAATTAAAATATTTATGTTTTGAATGTGAACCGGGATGCAACAGATTCCTAAGATGCTTTCATTAATTAACAATTTACAAGATGAGATTCGAAATTTAAAAGCAAAATACACTGCATTAATAGACAGCCGCGCTTCCTCAGGGAACCCATCGAATATTATGGTTGGGGAGGATATCATTAACGAAGTCTATGAAAGAAATAAACGCTCACGAAACATTATTATTTATGGTAGCCATGAGAATGGTACTTCAAAGCAACAACAAATCGACTTAGGTAGATAATGTTACTCTGCAAAATTTGATGAGAAAAATGGGTATACAGTGTGAGCAAATAAAACCGATTAGACTTGATAGATTTGATCTAACTAACTAAGGAATAACGTGTAAGACCTATTCGCATAACTCTTTCTTCGTCTGATGATGTCCACAAGTCGATTCGTAAATTCAAAACTATAAAACATAATCCTTGACTCTGTCACTTATCTATCTCTTTGGATCGAATCCGTGAACAGTTTGCTGTGTTTAAATCTGTTAAGGCTGAGTTAACTGCCCGGGTTGCTGCGGGCGATACCAACTTAAAAATTAAATAACAGAGTGGCATTCCAACTATTATTAAAAGCAGTTCGGGAAGTTTGGCTCGCCCAACAGACTGTTGACTACGCTCAAAGTTTATTATCAAAATGTCAGGGGTTTGACACTAAAACCCATATCTTTCACAACAATACTATGGTAGCCTTTCCAGATGTTTTGACTTTTAACTGAAACATGGTTAAATGATTCAGTACAGAATAGTGAACTTTTGACTGATGTTTACAATGTTATCCGCAGGGACAGAGATTTCGCAGCGGTCAGTCGTGGGAGAGAGGTGGTGGCGTTCTAATTCCTATCGCTCATACTATTCCATTTGAAATTATTGATACTACCCATATAAATACTCAGATACCTCGAGAATCGATTTGATAATTTGTAAAATCGTTGTTAGTCACACCTGTATTTATTTTGCACTTGGTTACATTCCCCCCGATGCCACACTAGGATGCTTTGAAATCCTTAGATCTGCGCTTGCATTGAATCCAAAGTTCTTAAGAAATACTGCTTGGCTTTTATTATCGTTTAGCCTATTGTTTAGAACGTGAAGGTAGTCACTTCGAACAATCACTCTGATATGTTTTCATTTACCCAATAGTTTTTTTTGACTTTTGTTGTACATAATTTCAAAATCAGCACCACAGAGATGAAGTACATTAACTTAGTTTTTCTTTCTCAAATTTGTACTTCTGCAGTAAATGATATTTAGTTTAATAATAATTACAAAATTTTGTGACTTAATATAATTTCACCTTTGCTGTACTGACATAAATTATAAGCCATATTATAACCTAAAAATATTATTAGATGTGTCATTTGGTAGGTTCAAAAACGATGGCTATGGCACTAATGTTATTCACAACCACAGTAGTATTTTTCTGCTCGATTTTTAACGAAATTAAACCTATTAATCTAGTATTGCGTATAATTAATCCGTAATTACCGTATACTATTTATGGTACATATCGGGCGATCGAGAAAGATTGTCTGAAAAAAACTAACTTCCCGAGTCCTAAGTCGATAGGTTAAGAACACAAATATGCAAATAAGCCTCGAACATTATAAGCAAACAGGTTTTTGGAACATTATGCATGAGATGCTTTTCTGTTTTTTTAGTATGCACACAGCCGACAATTTTTTCTTTTGGGTAATTTTCTCGAAGTGTCTTCCATCTCATTAGAAGTGAATATTACATCAATTTTCAATATTCTTATAATAGAAATTTTAATTTCGTTTCTGATATTATTACTTAGGCGCCGATGTAGCTCTGGTGTGACTAGCTGATTTTTTAATGTTTTTAGAAAGGTCAATCTATACATTGGTACGTTTTCCCTACAAGAATTATAGAATACGAACATTAGAAGCCTGGTCCTTACCAGGCCTTTGCAATGGCACAGCACATGGACGGGGGTTTCTTCCTCCTTGCAGAATCTGCATATGGCGTCTTCCGCTAGACCTCTGTTGTACATATGCCTATTTAGTCTACTGTGACTTGTCGTCAGGCCTACTGTCATTTTGACGGTTTTCTTGTCTTTAACCAGTATGTCTCTACTGAATTCAGGCTTCTGTTCTTTTAAGAACTCCTTTGTCTGTCTTTGCCCTGGTGGCCTTTGCCAGCATCCCCTGGACTTATTATGTATTCATTCGTTGATGTACTATCTGATTTGTGATTTGGTGATACCGAAGGCCCGACGAATTGCTTCGACGGATCTTGTCTGGCCAGATTGTCTGTCGCCCTCTTGGCTGGGAACCCAGGCCAAAATTAGCTTCCTTTAGGAACCCACCTCGTTTAAGGCATTAACGCAGTCCCAAACCAGTTTGGAGTCCACATTTGCTGAACTAATCGCTTTAAGTGTTGCTTGGCTGTCTGAGAAGATAGCCACGCTTTTACCGAACTCGGTCCATCTCTCCACTTCTCTAACGCAATGGTGAATTGCTGCTACCTCAGCTTGAAAGACCGTTGTGTCCTTGCTGAACCTTATCGAGAGAGCCCTCCTAGGCTTTTTTTCCGTATATACCGGCTCCTACGCCATGTTCATTTTTGGAGTCCTCTGTATACCAGTTCAAGTACGCTTGTACCGGGGGGTCTTTCTCCCAGTCCTTCTTGTCTGGCATTATGACCTTGACGCCACTAATAATATTCAATAATTTCTGGCTTTCCTGATTCTGAGTTACTACATTTAGTATGATGCATTGAGCTTACTAGCAAAACAGCTTTATTCTTTTTAGGTACATACGAAACTAAAGTTTTATCTGCTGTAAATCCATGCTCGACTGTACTCATCTTCCTTTGTTTGCTTGAAATTCGTTTGGAATCTCTTTTTTATTTTTCTTAATAGTTCCAATGTATGCAGGCCCTTACTGTTTCAATAACTCCACAGGTTCGCTAGACGTAAATCAGTTGTTAAGTAATATTACATAGTCGAATCAGCGCTTGTCTTGGGTTTAGCTAAACTTTGCTCATGCACGGTAAGAGAGTTGCTATCAGAATCTTTACCAGCATATATATAATGCGTTTTGGCATCAGTCAAAGTCATTATTTTCACTCCGTACTTACACGGTTTGTTGGGTATGTCGCTAGCATCGTCTGTATTTTCTGTACATTTTTTATCACGCATTTCGTACCACATCATAACCGTTTCCTCGAAATCTTTGTCCATTGGACGAACCTCTCTTCTCCATTTTTCTTTCTTCCATTTTATATGCACTATAACACTACAAATTGGGAATAATATTTTGATTAATTACCATGATTAAAGTAGGTTTATGAACGTACATATTAGCTTCATTTCATATCACAATATCATTCCATTTGTGCCACGCTAAATTAGCAGGCAAAACTGCGATGGACACAAAGTAAATCTTGTCGGCAATCAAAATTTCTTACTAATCCATTTAATTGTGTGCGAACAATAATAATCTACATTAAATTAATTTCGTGATATCGTATGCATTGTTGACTTATATTCTATATACTTCTTGCAATTAGCACAGTATCAAATGCGCACTTAGACCGACACAAAAGTGCAGAAAACCGTAATGAGGTGGAACGCCAGTTCATTAACCTCAGACAAAGGACACTAGATCATCATACAATTTCGTTTTTCGCCGCGTCGCGTGTAATGCATAGCCCATCCAGTCCCATTCCGATTCCAAATGAAATGGAAACAGAATTACGACACCGAGCGGCTGATTCTGCATGAAATTCGTCATTATAACGATGCGCGACCTTTTGAAAGTTCGACTCCCTTTTGTTAATGAAATCCTAGTGACTGCGCCACGGCATTATCACTTTTGGCGTCACAAAGTAGTACAATGAGAACAAACGCGAACGAATAAATAATATAGAAACAGCTGCATGAATTCAGATATATTCTTCTTAAATAAAATTTAACTTGTTATTTACTCTAGAAAGGCTCTTTCTTGTACAGTATATGCAGTGCAGTCCTGGAAAATTCGTTTTTAGAGTTTTTAAAATCAAAAGCGAATCGGTTTTTGCTATGAATCAGAAAATTTCGCAAGCTAGTTACGATAAATTAATTGATTCGTTGATTGTCACTTATTGAAAAAATGCAAAAGTGGCTGGCTTAGATTCGTTGCAATCTTTTATGTGAGCCTTCCTCCACACACTAATGGTGATTGCACAAGAAGTAGTATTGTAGTAAGTGGGCCAAGTGATGTTGACTGTAAAAGATGAACCAGCACTGTGTGCCATTGTATAACCAGCAGAAAATACAATTCCTACACTCTTTGTTTATTCGAGACTGCAGTTTCATGATCAAGGCTACAACTGACACATGGTCTGTTTCCAGAAATATATTTTTCGATGAGCACTTTCGAGGACTTTTACTGTGAGAAATAGAAAACAAGTACTCCAGAATCCAGTGCCAATTTTAAAAGCTTTCGCTTAGGTTTCCTCACTCAGCTTTCTTACTGAAAATTTGTAGGTTGAATTAGTGACCGGTCAAAATAGTTTTTAACTCTAGCATTGCTGAGAAATCCCAAAACCTAAAAAACAAGCGTCAGAAAATGGAAATCAAGATTTCGAACGGGAATGCCAGAGAAGAATAGCATTAATAAAAAAAACTTGCTAGATTTAGCAAACAGAAAGCTAGCTAGTTTGAAGTAGAGAGGTATGAGAATGAAAATAACAACCAATATCAATGTTTGGAGTCTTAATCTGAAAGACGAAGACAATGATTGAATACAGGATGAATTAGATGATTCAGAAGAGATTTTAATTGATTACAATGATCTAGAAGAAAATCCAAAGCAGCTGGAAGAAAAATACTATATTTTCATTAGCCTTCTTAGAAAAAGACTTGTGAACTGTGACACTTGAAATGTGTGTTTGGTGCTAAAAAATTCTGAGTAGATCCTGAGCTAAATTTGATCGGAAAAATTATTTATTTATCAACCACTACACTTGAAGATAGTGCCTCAAAAATATTGGCAAAGCGGACAATCATAAATGACTGTATCATGTACGTTTGCGGGGCGGTCGCCTGATAGAGGTACCTCCTCAAAGGGTTTGTAAGCTGATATCGAAGCTATAGACCCGCACGGCTAAAAATGTTGGAAATATATTTCTCTTTATTATAAAAATTTGCTTATAGCCTGAGGGTATGACATACTTATCTCAGAGGAAATATTTTATATAATCAGTACCACCTCGGCAAGCATACTTAGACGGGTGTGAAGTCAAGTGGACACTTTTCTAGAGTGAAACATATTTTACTCAAGTTTTAGTCATTCTGAACCTACCTCTTCCTTGTCATCTTGCTTAGAAATCTCTTGATTACTCATAGATTTTTGTTTTTTTATTAATATTACTGTTGTGGGGGAAGGAAATTTTGCAGTATCCAAATGACAAAATGTTAACCAATATTAGTATTATATGTACTTTGCCCTAAGTTTTTCTTTGGTAATGCAATATTGTGAGTGTTAAAATATAGTGTAAACTTTAGTAATAGGAAAAGATCTCTGGCAATATCCTTAAGTAACTGGAGTAATTTACTTCTGAATCTTGAAGGAACATACAACACCCAAACAATGAAAATTACACCAAACGCCTAAAATGAAGCCAAAAGATCTACTCTAAACCTACTCAAAAAAGAGATTACTACAACAAATAATTCGTAAAAGAGAAAACTGATGCATCGAAGACATGGAAGCTATGTACATACAAAAGAACTAAACACTAACAACGTAACCAAGCAAATAAATACTTGAAATCGAGAAAAAAGACAACCACCATCAACCAAAAAGAAATAGCTAACGAAATAAATGAATATTTCGCATTTATAGCCAAGAATCTAGCAGAGGCACATAAGGGGAAATCACAGAAAACGAAATCAATATAGAAAATTCTGCCATTAAATACCCAACTTCAACTAAGAGAAGTCATAGAAGAAGAAATACAAAAAACGATTAGAGAACTGATAGACAACAAAGCACCATCTTGGATAAAATAAGCACAAGAATTATTAAGTATAATAGGAAGAAATTAGCACCAATATTATTGAAATTAGTCAACAACACTATCAGAAAAGGAGAATTTCTCACTTATTTAAAACCGGTAATCATGCTACCTATATATAAAAAAGGAAACAAATTTCATGCCCAAAACTATAGACCAATGAGTCTTTTACCAACACTAAGCAAAATACTAAAAAAATATATGGAAACAAATAATCAGTTATCTACTACAAAATAATCCGATTCATAATGGACAATATGCGTTCCAAAATTCTACTACATCAGCTGAAAATGATTTATTAAACAAAAGAAAAATAAAACTAGAAAATAAGCACACAGCAGCAGTACTTCTTATAGACATGCAAAAAGCTTTCGACTCCATATCATAGCCAAAACTTATAGAAAAACTAATTAGGAAAATAAGATGAGAAAAACTAATGCAAATAAAAATAAGAGACAAAGAAAATAGGTTAATGAAGACTTATACAGCCCTGGCCAAAAGTATTTGCCACCCTTTACTCTCTGATTACAAGAAGTATGTAAGAAATAAAAGATTTTTTTTTGTACATACTTTTTTGTTATGTCTAAACACAACGAATATTAATATTGGAAGAATCCTCCATAGGCTTTTATGACTTGACCAATCCATCAAAGAGAGACACCCGCAATTCCTCTATCTTTTGCTGCAATCTAGTCGCATTCTACTTGTGTTAATTCACAAGCTTTAGGCATCCTTTATTACCGAGTAAAGTTATACTGCATAAAACAATCACAGACACAATATCTCTTCTCTGCCAATGGCCATATGTATTCACCACCTTCCGAAAAATTAAGTTTTATGAACATTATTGTATTTCTGCAAAATATGCTAGATACTGATTTAACTAGATGACTTGTTATACGCTAATTTTGGTGGTTATTTTTGAATATTTCTGAAGAAAATAACGTTGAAGTTGTGAATGTCAGAGAAAAAATTGTACTTGTGGTTGTTTTTGTGCAGTATAATTTTACTGAGTAACAGAAGATGCTAAAGTTTGTGAATTAACGCAAGTAGAATGCGATTTGATTGTAGCAGAAGCTTGAGGAAGTGCCATATCTGCCGTTGATGGATTTGTGAAGTCACAAAAGCCTATGGAGGATTCTCCCAATATTAATATTCGTTGTATCTACACATAACAAAAAATATGTGTAAAAAAATTCTTTTATTTCTTACATACTTCTTGTAATCAGAGCTGTGAAGGGTGGTAAATACTTTTGCGCAAGGCTGTATAAGGGACAGAACACAAATCACACGTCTTAACAACACCGAAATTTATGAACTACAAACACAGTACGGAATAGCACAAGGCGTAACCTGCCACCAATCTCATTCTTAATATATCTAAACGGCATATTTAACGTAGACATATGTACATGGCGAAATCTACGCATATGCCGACGACATGTGTATGTATAGTGTACTCAAATACAAACGAACAGCAAATGCAGGAACGCATAAACAAAGATTTGAAGAACAAATCGAGAACTGGTGCCATAACAATATTATAACGATCAACGAAAATAAAACAGAATATGTAGTTTTGTCAAGGAACAAACACAGGTTTAACTATGCCATCACAATCAATAACAACACCATACGTCAAGTGCAAAGAATCAAGTACCTTGGACTTACAATACAAAACAATTTGAAATGGGATCAACACATAAACAACCTAATCAATAAAAATTCAAAAACCATAGCGGGAATAAAAAAGATTGAAAACGTGATACCTAAGCATCTGAAAAAATCAATGTATTATGCAACTTTCACCGCCAACATAAACTACCGAATAAACATGTGGAGCAACACAACAATCAAAAATCTCAACAGAATACAAAGACAACAAAATCAAATAATTAAACTAATTTACCTACTAGACAAAAGATCATCTACAAGAAGTATTTGCGAACAAACCAACGAATTGAACATACAACAACTAATCAAACGAAGTAATCTGCTACAAAATATATAAAATTGAAAAAAAAAACTAATAAAAACGAACACCTCACTAACAATCTCTAAATACATATATTAACACAACACTAGAAGACAGTCCGACATAAGAACAAACATAATATAATTGTAACAAACTTAAAACACCAACACCAACATAATTGTATCGTGTACAACCATTTACAACATTTGAATCCATTTCTCGTCTTTCTATGATTGAGATGTCTTGAAAATTTCTGGTGAATGTCACTCTTTCAACATAATAAATATAAAGCTCAGAATATCTAAAGCTTTCTGGCCTTGCGTGTATATTAAAACCATACAATTAACGAATATTAGTCTCAAATTTTGAAATACATCGCTCTCCATATTAACGAATATTAGTCTCAAATTTTGAAATACGTCGCTCTCCATACAGTAGCACAAAAATAAAAACGCACAAAGAAAAATTGGCTGACATATTTGGTGACTGGTTCGACAGGTGATGGGCGGTGTTGTAGCCTTTTTTTTGAATTATGCTCGGACAGCAAAAAAAAGTGCAACGGTGAAAACTGGTGAAAACATTTTGGACATGTACTGCGCTCCGTTAATGAGAATAAACATCAAAGCACCTATCCGGTTTAACATGTTTTCCGCTATATTCGTAATACGCGAGGGTGCTTTGAAATGTAGCAAAAAGCATACCATAAATAAATAGAACGCATAGCTCTTACTTTAGTTTATTTAATCGCTCTGTTGGTCAAAATACGACGAAATAATATAGGCGGGCCGCGTATATGTATGATAATTCCACACTGCAGTGTATGGGATATTATTACAATTACAAAATTTAGTTTGGTTTTGCAAATACACTCAGCAAATTTGATGCTATTAATAATAAAAAAAAAGGAGTTTAAACTAGACGGCAATAAATTTCGAGAAAAATTAATTCAAAGCAATCTCGTCGAAGTAAACAATGCGATTGGAGACATTACTGCTGAATGGTGTTCACTATAGACCTGCCTATCCTGCAAAACTACGAAATTGAATTGGTTTTTGTATCGCCTACATGCAGAGGTAATGTAGAAGCCGGCAATCTCATATATTTCGCTACGAATGCTACCAGCGTTGCTGCGATTTGCCGGTCACTGATTGGATTTTGAATCTGATCTCGCCACTAGACCTTTTTTCCTGTTCGGTATATACTTTATCGACTTTGATGTTTATTAGAGGTAAAATGATGTACACATAAAGGACTATTTTAGTTGATGATATTACTATACAGGGTTACCTTTAAATAGGTATTAAACTACGAGAATCTGGAAACTATCTTAAATGAAAAGCGAAAAATTTCAAATTTTTCGAATTTTAGGGCCTAAGAATGCCGTTAAGGCCAGTCCATTTCTTTGTATATCCTGCATTTACACAAGTATTGCTGATTTTTCAAGATCGCGCACATGGAAGTAAAAAATCGATAAGAAATTGTTATATGATATGAATAGTGAACAGTGTATTGCAACGCAGCTGGCTGGTATACTGTACAAGACCAAGTTGGAACGTTTTTTTTTAATACTTGAACAAATTTACTACTATGCGCGCCAATGGTATGTCATCCAACTACTCGAGTAATGTATCCCAGAGAAGCTTTAGATATAAGTTTGCGTTTAATCGTTGTGGGAGCACTTGTGGTCCAAGTACATAATTGATCGCCTACCAACCCTACCCTAACATTTACGTACATATATCCTAACTTGCGAGAAGCCCTGCTGTATATAGTGGGGATTTTCGTATGTATAATGGTGAATGTTATGGAAATTGAAAATACCATCTTTGGTAATCGTAGATTCGCTAGTGAAGAGAATTACTGAAGCGAGATCTGGCTGTTGAACTTCTCTACGCTGAAACCAATCGCAGAAGGCAACTCGGAGAGGAAATTCTAGTTCCGTTAAACCTTTGCACCCGTTGGCTATGGTGCGGATGTAGCAAAATCGTTTCAAAATTGGATTCATGGTAGTTTGAGACACATTTACTTGCTGTGCTAGGTTTGCTCTGATTTACCGGAATTCGCTTTCACGATGTTTAAAATTTGCTTACTTGGAGCACCTTACCTGTTCTTTCAAAGTCGCAACCTTAGTAACTTGGAATTATTGAACCTGTATTCCAAAACCTACATATACAGAGTGTCCATTTAAGACTCCGGTCTTTCATTGTAGCTATATCGTTAAATCAATAGAAATTTTGAGTGACAGTATGTTAATGAGGATAAAAGGAGCACATTTTAAAATTAATTTGACTTATACAGGATGTCCCAAAAAAGCGTACCACATAATTATCACTTTGTTTTTAATTGAATGACCTACTTATTTGTATTGAACTGAGTGTACTTTCAGATGTTTCATTCAGACCTAAAATAATTTTGCTTTAAAATGCGACGTTGTCAGGTTATTGAATTTTTAATATTTTTTTGCCGAAATCACTACTTTAGTTAAACTTTAATTCCCGCATAATTTTTCATTTATTTAATGAAATTTTGCAAAAAGTTTAAACTAGCATCATCTTATCTTATAAGCGTGGAATGTTGTGTGTTTATTATACAGGGTGTCCAAAAATATTATTTGAATATCAACATCTTCAATTCTAATTTGTGCCATTTTCTTAAATGGAATGCCTTCTATCTAGTAGTATGTATCGATAAGGAATTTATTTACCTTTAAAATGATACCAAAATTTCCACTTTTACCTTTGACTATTTTTTTAAATTGCATTTGAAGTGTAACACAAGAAAATGCGTAATTACTACGCGTGTTTGATTTGTTGTCATGGTTTCAATGAAGTAGGCGATTGTGAATTCTGACATTTGCTACGTAAACATCGAGTTACTACATGCTGGTAAATAATATTGCTGTTTGTGAACCACAATGAGACTCTCTTCAAGAGTTAGGAACATGGTATACATTATTGGTGAATGTTTTGGGAACTGCCTTTTGGCTTCAAGAGGGTATGCGCAAAAGGATCCAAATAGTAGACATCCTGATGAGAGAATGCTGCAGGCACTGAAAGAAAGATTTGATCATACTGAAAGCCATAGATTTTAAATGAACAAAACCAACTGGCGCTCTATCTTTCAGTGGTAGAAAATCCACAAATTGGCCTAAGTGCATTAAGTAAAGATCCATCATTAGAGATGATGTCGAGTTGGAAAACGTTCTGCGTACAAATTTTTTGCTGGAAGACTATTTTGCTCTGTTTCTCCATAAATTAAAATCATGTGGTTGTCATAGCAAACAGATACATTCACCCCAAATGCCAAGTGGATACTAAATCAAATGTAATCACTGTCTCATTACTCTATGCACATGGACTCACAAAATTTTGTATTTAGAATTGACTCGTAAGTATCGTTTTTCCCTTTTTTATTTTGCGCAATTTAAAACTAACATTGTATAGTATTCGCTATGTAATGACCTTTTATCACTTTAGATAAATTAGTATTTCAAGAACTAAAATTATAACTACAACATTGTATTATTCGTCGATAAATGTGAGAACAGAAATGCAGAGGTAGATCGTTACATTATTCTGTCGAATAAGGTTGTTTTAATAAAATGCAACCATTTGTACTAATGAAGACTTGAACCGTAGAATCTTGACCGTTTCCACATAAACGAACGACATATTCGAAAACAACTCGGTTTCCTTAAAAAGCAATTCCGTTGTCCGACTTCCTGAGATAAAATTGAACTTTGAGTGCGATTTTCTAGTTTGGCGCTGATTCTAAAGTCTGGGGATGGTGGTGTTCGCGATAATGTCGACGTAAGGAGCTTTTGATAAGGTTACATTTGAAAGGAACTTGAACAAGGGGGATATAACCTACTGTTTTTTGCGAGATACTTTTTAAAGTGGAAACTGCTCGGTCGTTGAATATTGGAAAATTTTATGTTTCATTCATTGGTGGATTTTGTTCGAAAAGGGTTACTCTATACTGTCTGCTGTTTTAAAAATGAAAATTCGAAGAAGACGAAATTTGTTTTGGCCACAGTTTTCAACGATTTTACATATCACAAATCCGATTTTTTAATTTTTTTTTACTTGTAGTATGTAGTATGTATGTTCTTAAAGAAATGTGGATTAGAAGTAAAATTGGCGCTAACATATCTATTTGAGAGAGAAAAAAACGAATGCACCCACTAGCGCATGTCATACAAAACCAAGAACAACAGCAAAATTTCTATCAATGATATGTAAATAAATGTTTATTGTACTCTATGAATGCATTTGTTTACGAAGCAGCTTTGCTGCTCTGTTAATTATTGGCGGGCGTGTAGCGCAGTGCCTAGCGCGCTCTCTTCATAGTCCGGTGGTATCGGGTTCGAACCCCGGTATGTTCTTTCTGAATTTGGTTTTCTGTAGTTTCCCAAATTCCACGGCAAATGCGGAAAGATAACATCTTAAGTCGGTCTACAGCCATAAGGGTAATAATAACTCATGGCCAGCCGATGCCCCCTGTAATTGGGGCAAGCTGTTGGGGGATGTTAAGGCATGAATTATTATTATTATTATTGCACATGTGGTCTTCTCACAAATGTTCTACTCATAACAAGCCGTATAAGTGTTGTATGGCAGCGAATCGTGGATGTTTATAAATAAGTAGAAATCTAGAAGAAATTACATAGATATGAGATTTCTGAGAAGTATACAGGGCAAAAATAGGACAGACAACATAAGAAATGAGGTGTTCAGAGAAGAACTGAAAACTGAGCCGGCGCTAGAAAAGATAGGTGAAGGTCAACTTAGTTGGATTGGGCATGTGATTCGAATGAAAGACGACAGAATGACAAAAAGAATTATGGAAACAAGAGCACAGAGAAGAAATCCGAGAGGAAGACCGAGGAAAACATGAGAAGAGGGAGTAAGAGAGGAAACAGAGAAGAGAGGCATTGCGTGGAAGGATATAATAATGTAGAAATAAACAAGAACTCAACTCCTAGGCCTACACCTAATATTGAAGGAAAACGCTTAAAAAGAAGACGATGTTTTTTTTCTGTAGGGTTGCTTCAAATCTCGTAAACCAGATACACGCAAAGACTTGACTGAAACCCCCGTATAGTTGAAGCTACTAATTCTCTAAAAAATAAAATTTTTATTTAAATTTTTTGGATATCTACGAAATACATAAAAGAAATTCACTTATAGGTCGTATAACATTTTTTTATCGTGATGACCGCCAGAATACATGGTACAAGGTTTGTCAGTGAAGTCACAGAACAGCCTGTGTTTTTAGGAGAATAAAAAAAACATGTTTCTTTTGACTATTAGTGTCGGAGTACGGAGTTTTAATTATATGCCATTTATCTAGACATCTGTTGCCATTTCGCAATTACTACTCCCTAGGATCTGGATGCCTAGCTGAATTTATTGCCCGCAGATAACAAAAATTTTAAACGTTGGAATGCATACCACTGTGATAAAACGATGTGCTTTATTAAGAGCGCTTACTGAACCTCAAAATTAAATTTGTTTACGTCACAATTTAAGCTATGTTACTGCGTATCCTTCACGAGTTATAGAAGAAATTATTGAATGGAAATTTAGTGAGCGTTAAACACAATTCTGTGAAAATTATGTTTGGACCAAATTTAAATTAAACGACAACATTTAATGTATAAGAAGTCAACATCAGATCTTCTGAAACTTCTTCATTGAGAATATACATAGTTGGAAGCTTCATACAATAAAAGATCGCGAAATCTAAAAATTATTTCTCTATTTGTATCGAAAGTACGAAACAGAGAAACTACGAGAACGTGAAACTTCGACGAACTAATTTGTCCTAACTTTTATATTTCCGCTGCGGTAAAGCATCTTAATATCTTCATGCTCTACTTATTTCGCCCGCAGTTATTACAATCTGATTTCAAGTTCTTCCGTTTCGCCCCCGCTCTCGACAACGAACTATACCGCGGCTGCTGAAAAACAAAAGCGAACTAGCAATGGCTACGGCCGCCTCCGTTCGTAACTGCTTTAGTTCCCAATTTACATTATCAACGCCTATTGTGATGTTAAAATCAGTGACAAGCGCTGTCCGCGACAATATCTATGTCTATCTCGCTCTGATTCGCTGATTCAATTGCTGTTCAACTGTTCAGTCGGTTGAATTAGAATCGCGAATAGTGACACATCGATTACCATATTTCACAATGTTAGCCTACAAAACTACAAACTAAAATTAATCAAGAACTGCGAAAGAGGTAGTTTTTTTATTGTATGTATACTCATGTTTCTGGGATCGATTTAATTGACACACAGTCCGTATCCGTTCATCAGCATCTGATCAACAATAGTAGAAAAGGATCGAATGATTACAGGAGAAAATACATCTTTACAGAATTTTTACAGTACAACAAACATTCATGACTGCGAAAAACAGTTATTTGTCACATTTTGGGCTTGCTACAAAACCATTTCTCCATGGTTGCAAACGAAAGACAAGCAAGTGTTTCCAATGTTAATCGGTTCTGGGTTTAGTCTAGAACCAACATTCTAATCTCCATTTAATCATGCGATATTATATCTTAATAGTGCAGAATATTGAGAGGACTGGTCGGAACATTTAATGGCATCTTCTACCTTGTCTGATTTTGATGTAGAAAGAATATCTCTAAAGTCCTCCAAACAAATTTGTTGTACCTACCCAACAGTCCCTACAGATTTGGAGAGCTTTAGCTTTTACTTTATATGTTCATCCTCAAAAGTCAACAATTTGTGTCAAAATTGTTGTTAGTTCAGCAAGAAGGAACATATTGATTTGGTGTTAAATGTTCATTTTTTAGAGTCATCATACCAGCACACTGTCAGTTACAGTTCCAGTAGAACAAAATTCTGATCTGAGTTGGGATTAATTTTGGAGCTACTAGGTTTACTAAAAATTTAGAAACATAAAAGGTCAAATATGTTTGAATTTTACAAAACTAGGAAATAAAAATTTCGCAAAATACAAAATTTGTTGTTTGAATGACGATCTGAATCAAATTTATCCAAAAGTACTAATAATAATAATAATAATAATAATAATAATAATAATAATAATAATAATATAAAAGAAACAGATGTTTCAATCATCCTTGATTGGTGATGTCTAAACTTGGGGAAGATCCCATATATTGAATTTATGCCGTGTGTTAAAGATCACAACCTTCCCTAAATTCATTTTGAAAACGTATACTCCACGATTTCAAAATGAATAGGGAGGTTCCACCTATGGATGGTTACCACATTCACATTCGAGCGACTTTGACAGCATAAATATTTATCTTCCTTTAGCATCTATTAGCACTCACAGAAATATATTTGTGTTGAGCAATATCTTTTGATTCTTTTCACATAACAATCATGAACTTTTGCTAATTGTTTGAAATGTTCAATTATTTGTTGGTTGACTAGATTAGATTAGATTAGATTAGGGGTGGCCCTACGGGCCTCTTTCACCGCGACCTTCCCGGTCTATTGTGATCCCCAGTAAACCTAGAAGGTGCCCTCTAACTTTGCCCTCTTTATGAGGCTTAACGTCCTTCAGAGCGGCTCCTGTAAGTAGCTCTGTGCTGTGGGATATTCTGTGGCCAAAATAAGAAACCTTGTCCTTGCCAGGCCTACGCAGTGGCACAGTATGTGGACCGCGGTTTCTTCCTCTTCCTTGCAGAATCTGCACATGGCATCTTCCGCTAAGCCTATATTGTACATATGCCTATTTAGTCTACAGTCACCTGTCAACAGACCTACTAACAATTTGACAGTTGTCCTGTCTTTATCTAGTAGGTCTCTGGTGAATTCAGGCTTCTGTTCTTTTAGGAACTCCTTTGCCTGTCTTTGCCCAGGTGATTTTCGCCACCAGTCCCTGGACCTATTGTGAATCAATTCGTTGATGGATTTTCTGATTTGCGATTTGGGGATGGGACGGGCCCGACGAATTGCCTCGACGAACTTTGTCTGGCCAGGTCGTCTGCCGCCTCATTACCCTTCACACCCTCGTGGCTGGGAACCCAGGCCAAAATTAGTTTCCTTTGGGACCCCACTTCGTTTAGGGCATTAACGCTGAACTAATAGCTTTAAGTGCTGCTTGGCTGTCCGAGAAGATGGCGACGCTTTTTCCGAGCTCGGCCCATCTTTCTACTTCTCTAACGCAATGATGGATTGCTGCTACCTCAGCTTGGAATATCGTTATGTCCTTGCTGAAGCTTATCGACAGAGCCTTTCGAGCCTTTCGTTGGTTGAATAAAGATAGCTAATCGCAAAATCTGAAAGCCCTAACAGCTATTGACATAATACCAAATCCTTCTAAACGTTTTCCGAAAGCGTTGGCTTCTCATTGTAATAGATAAATTAATCTAAAGTTACTAATACCTATAAGTTGTATAGGAACTTATTTTGGTGGTCTTTCCCAGCTCCAAACACTCCTACGTCAATTTTTCAAAATTATTTGTTTCTCCTAGAAATGCTACGTATAAGCAATATGAAGATAGTTCTATTATTACATGCCCAAAAACAAAGTTATTTGTCGATTTAGACATCATAAACTTGGGACGTTTGTCGTACTGGTGAACCAATATCTTAGTCCATTACATAAAGACGAACACAATCACAATGTTCTACATCGTTGAAACCAGATGGTGCTATTAGAAAAGCTTGGACTTCTTGAATTGAGATAAAAAATTGCGAATACTAGAACAAGCTAACTTTCGATGAAGTTAGAGGACAATGTTGTCAAGAGTGAGAAGATTTTTACGTGGTCTCCAAAAAGATTAGGGTGTTGTTAGGTTTTATATTCCTGAACAGCGTTCCAATTTTAGATAGAAATCTATACATCCCCCAGTTTAATGGAGAACTTATTTAGTTAAATTTCTAAGTAAATTTTCCAAAACTCTATAGAGATGAAGACCGTACGTCAACATCCTGGTACTTGCTCAGCAGGGCTGCCAATTTAAACAGACAACTTCAAACTGTAGGTAAGATGTTCTATCTGTATGGAGGAGCAGTGGTGTAGGATTCTTTCGACTGGGCGAGTATTGTGAACTCTGCACTGGTTATGGGGCAATACATAATTTTTGCTCTATAGTAGGTACTAGGTAATTTTCAATTATTTCCGTCTATACTTCACCAGCAATTGCAGCGATTCTTCATGTATGACCGAAGAATGGCCAGACTAATTTTTGGTAGCATTGAAAGAACGCAACGATATGGGGGCTGTATTGGTTTTGCAAACAGTGATAAACCGCAAGTAAATCGAAAATGGTAAAAGATTTTTAGGAAAGATAGCTATGGAGCCGTACCTCAGTCTTGTTCTCATTGTTTCTCATTTCTCGCTTAGATAAGCCCTCCTCATTTTGCATTACCTGCAACTGATTCCCACCCCTCACGAAATACGCCCAAATATAACAGGTGATAGCAGAAAACTGATTTTCGTATCTAACAGCTCATCTTGTATTTCCGTAAGCACTGAATCATCTACAGTTACAACTCCATTTTCGATTCACATGCCCGTTCCCCATTTCCGCACCAACTAAATCGTCCGAATATATGAACGCGACCAGAACGGAATTAATTAATTATGCGTGACAGATAAACAACTTTTCGTATTAGGCCAGTTCGCGTTTTAATACAGTATGACTGGCCAATGGGAAAGGTCCGTGCATTCGATCTCTCGCACGTCGTTAATCGATAATTAACGGCTAATTGCGAAGTTGCGGCGATCAATCATAATTATGAACGCCTTCTCGACTGTTGCGTGATGACGATGAAAGGGGGGTTCGGAAAAAAGATATACCAACTAATCCTCGAGGATTTACGCGTGTAGAATAAATAGAGTTATTCCACGAACGCGTGCACATCGTGGTGGAAATAAATATAATTCTGAATTATCCTCTGTTTTTTAATAAGGTGAGTGAATTGAATATAACCCGCCAAAATATAGGCTGACGATTGGTTCATTGCCGGTCATGTTTACACTGCCAACATTTCGTATTCTTGCGACGCCATATTGTAGACACAGCTGATTGAGTAAATACAAATTTCTTTAAATATTTTTCTATTACCTTCTTGTGTCTCTACTACGTTTAAACAAGAAAATCAGTTTTTTTTAACTATTAGCTTGTAAAAATGGATTGATAGCCTAATACAAGTGTACTACCAACATCGCCTCCAAGAAAACGTGCTACTTTGCGGCGTGGACATTTGCATAGAAAAAGCAAGTTATACTGAACATATGCAAGAAAATAGTAATCCTACAATAAAGAAAACACAGATAACAGTGCAAATTTCAAACACTTTAAGCATTTGTGGAGACGAAAATATTCATCTTCAATATTTGTTTTTCTTTCCTTGTTTTTTTGCCGAGTGTTCCCTACGCCTCCTCCCCCCCTCTCTCCACCCATCCAGCAGGTGATTAGGGGTTCGGGTTGGCACTAGACATCAACACTGGCAGTTCCAGAGAGGCAGTCGAACAACTGCCTTTCCTTGCTCTCTTTTTTGCTTCATGATAGCTGTTACCATGGTGTCGATCACTCTCCAATTCTTCCTGCTGGTTATCATGATATTTATTATTGTATCGGGTGTCAGTGAGCCGGTCAATCATCAACAATAGGCTGTTTCCCTCTGATCCCTCCATCAGCCACACTCAAAAATTGTGTGTTTAGTCGTGTCTGTTGCTCCACAATATATACATTCGTCTGAACAATCTTAACCAAACGGTTTTGCATAATGTCTATAGCAACCATGGGCTGTGAGAAGCTGAGTCAGGTAGTAGTTGAGTTCTCGATGAATGCAATTCATCCACTCTTCAATATTTCCAATCAATCGTCTAGTTCACTAGGCCTTTACTGTTTCCCTTTCCCATCTTTTCTGCCAGTCTTTTAGGGTGTTTTGCCTGGCTTCCAAGCGACGTTTGCATACCTCGCCTCTATGCGCATGCGTGTGGGTTCTTTCTAGGGCTAGAAGATCAATGGGTTCACCCTGTGATCACCTGCAGCGCCGAGCCCGACACTGTTCTGTATGGAGATGCTACTCGCAATAGCATATTTCTCTGAGCTCTAGCAAGTTGTTCTGCGTATTTCTTCCGTTCTAGTGCTTTGATCCATATCGGTGCACCACATAGCAATATGTTCTGTGTGACACTAGCTAATATGGCTCTCTTAGTGCTCCTGAGCCCTCCAGTGTTGGGCATCAGCCTTGTGACTTTGGCAGCTTTTTCTTCGGCTTTGTCTACTACCGTACGTATATGCTGTCCATAGTTCCCCTTCTCATCGACAATGACGCCTAAGTACTTGACGGTCTTCTTAGGTACTATCCTCACCCCGTTCAACATAAAACTTATACAGCCACGGTTTCTTCCTCCTTTTGCTACAACTGCTTCAGTCTTTGCTGGTGCAAGCGTCAACTGATGCTCATCCATCCAAGTGATGATCTTTTCAAGACATTTATTTGTGTTATTCATAAGCCTGTTCTCATTTCTGACACCTACGTTCAGAGCTAAGTCGTCGGCAAAGCCTATAGTTCTAGCATCCACTGTAAGTTCCGTCATACAAAACATTCCATAATGTTGATCCCAAAACCGATCTTTGTGGAACTCCTGAACCGCACTCTACCATGTCTTCGTTATCCAGTGCAACTTTGCTACCTCTTAGGTAGCTTGTGACTAAATTGACGAGATATCCAGAGACTTTCCTTTTCCGTAGAATCGAAGAACTACGGAAAAGGAAATCTATGGTTTGCCGTGTTAAATGCGCTTTTAACATCTAATGTTATGAGTGCGCACCACTTGGTGTCAAATTCTCTGATGGTTTCCACCGCAGTTTTCAGCGCATCTATACTTGATTTTTTTTTTCTCGAAAGCATTATTGGTATTCGTGTAGTCCCCCCGTCGCTTCCAGTTCTTTGTGTAGTCTATTCCTTATTAGCGTCTCAAGCAACTTGCTTAGCGTATTCAACATACACAGTGGCCTAAAGGAATTCGCCTGTTCAGGGAACTGTCCGCCCTTGGGGATCAAAACAACTCTGGCAATTTTCCATTCTTTACGGAATTTTTGAGTGCGTACAATCCCGCTCATACCCGCCAGCACCAGGCCAGGCGCGTGATCCACTGCAAATTTCACAGCCTCAGGGGGATTCCGCCCATCCCAGGCGCCTTTCCGCTTTTCATGGTTGCAGCGGCTATTTCCAATTCCTCCACAGTGAATTCAGTGCATCCATCTGGCCATTCCTCTCTTGTGGATGGGAACAATCCTTTTCCTATCGATGTTTAATTCATATGGTGTTAATATGTTGAGCCTTTTGGCAGCAATCTTATATGCGCCACCCCATATGTCTTCCTCTAGCTCCTGACGAAGGCTATCCTATTCTTGGCGCCCCTTATTTGCTTTTCAAGTTCTTTTTTTTTTCAGCTTGTAGGTTTTTTTCGGGTCCATTCGACCCTCCATGTTAATCCCTGGCCTTTTCCCTGCTCTAGTTAATCTCCGTCTAGCACTGTTGCACTCCTCTCTTTTCTTAGCGATTTCATTGCTCCGGCAGTAGGCGATGCTTATCATCGAACTATCGCGTCTTTTACTGTTAGTATAAGCCTGCTTAATCAGTTTGCTACACTCCTGATATGTAGTTGAGGTCGTTTCTTCTGTTGTTATTTGGATGGTGTCTATAAAAGCATTCCAGTCCGCCATTGTCTTGCGTTCTGTGTGCCTCCTTGTCGCTTTTATTCCACTGACTTCGAAGCATATATGAATATTAAAATTATTGTGCATTTTTTTTATGTGTTGTATTTTTAAATTAAATTAAATATGGAAATGTATGTAAATAAGTACTTGATTTCATTGTAGTTCATCATTTAAATTTACCGCCAAATTAGCTGTCAGGTTAGTTTGCCTAATTTGATGCGGATTTTACAATTTACTTCCCTTAATATAAAACACACTGTAGTTGTAATTAGTTTATGCTATGTATGCTAATAAAAATGATCCCAATGAATTCCAAAGAATCAGATCAACAAAAATCGAATTCCACCTCCCACCACCTCTCCCCCCGACCCAATCATTTTTATCGAGACGGGTACAGCGAATATAGAATCCAACTCTAGACATTAATCAATATAACTTAAAAGATCAGTAAAAAAGAAGCATTCGAAGGCACAGGCAAAAAATCTGAGTTGACGAATAGGCTCGTTTTAATAATATCCTTTCCGTTCTTTCGTATTTCGTGGCCATATATCTTAAACCGAGTTAATCTGCTCGGGCCGCATATATTTCATCGCCGTGTGGAGAGGATAACGCCTAAGTAGTAATGCTAACGCAAATCGTCGACTTCCTCGACAGTTCTCTACCATACCGACGCGGCGTACACCGACTTCCGGCATGCTGATTGATAACTCCAAATAAGGTTAAGTAAATTCCGGTTCCTGGACTTAGATTCGTCTGCAGTAAGTTGCCATATTCCTTGGCAACTCCTGCAAAGGTGACGAAAGGATAGAAGTAGGTACTGAAAATCTTGTACGACAATTCTTGAAATCAATACAGATTCGAGTACGATTAGAGAAATCAGAAATATGCACTACTGGTAGTTGTGTAAATAAAATACTGTGCCGTGGTATTTTATAATCTCGTACAAATCTACCTCAGCAAACATGCAAGCAGTGCTTTTATTCAATCTACGAAACAATTACGTTTTAAATTCCTATTTATGTTCTCATAAATTTGCACTTGCTATAGCACACAAGACCGATAAGTTTTATGAGGCGCAGACTAATTTTACCTTTTGCAACGTATGTACATATGTACATACACTATGGCGCACGAAACTTTTAACATTTATTGTGTAGAGAGAAGGAATATAAAACAAATGTTAGAGCAAGTAAATATTTTATGGCTTTGGCTATTTTTAAATTTAAACGTAGAAAAGGAGATCCATAAACTATGTTTGTATTAACAAATAGCTTCAAGCAATTAAGGATTGTGTGCATTCTTTCGTTACTAACAGTACATATTTCTTACAAATATTTGTAATAGTAAATTACAGTTTTAAGTAAAGCAATTAACTTTCTTTGGAGGTGAAGATGTCCTCGTAAAAACATCCCTACAATGTTGTTGCCAATCTTCCTGAAAATTTCAAAAAAATTCTTCGTCCTTTATTTTACGAAAATTTTTCATCTTAAAATTCACATTTCTTGTAGCGACATTGTTTCTGACGATGACCCAGATTGACTCTCTTGGATTTCAATTGGGATAATGCGGAAGAGGTATCAACAGTGTATGCCCGTTGTATTACAATTTTATCTGTAGTAATACCATAAGAGCTTTGAATTTATCGATAATTTCACGAATGCTTGTTGCATAGCGACGAAGACGAGTGTCAGTTTGACAAGCATTTAAATCACGACAGCCCGTAGGGCTGGAGCGATTTAATTGTCAAAGTGACAGGAGTCGAAGTCGTTATGCAGGAAGTATGAGTGAAATTATCGATTTTAATTCAAAGCTCGTATGGTATTTGATTAGATTATTTTACGTAATACAAAATGAAATTTATCTAAACTCTTTATTTATTAATTCATGTATAAATTAGACTAGAACTATAGAAATGTCTATCCTTATTAACCGTATTTCCATAACAACGCCTAGTTATTCTACTATGAAAATTATCGATAAATTACCGCTGTAATTTCGAGTTGCTTCAGTAATACGTGAATCTGATTGGTTTATATTTGTTTGTGTAAAATAATCGAATTTATACGAATATATTGACTTTTATACACTCTAGTGCTTAAAGAATATTTTGAAGGCCAACCATTGAATCCTTTCATTTTTCTTACTAATACTTGTTGAAGAATGATTTGTTTGTTACAGAGGAGTTCCGCAAGGGTCGGCTCTTGGTCCTTTACTATTTGTTATATATGTATGTGAACGACTTGTTAACCACAGAAGCCAACACCATAATGTACGATGACAACACCAGTTTCTTGGTATCTGATTCAAACAAAAAAAATTGATTTTACAGCAACAGTTTTTACAGAAAAAGTTTACTACTTGGTTCAGAAATAACAAGTTACATGCTAATCACGAGAAAACTGACTTTGTTCGTTTTACTCCCGGAATGAACAAAATAAACGAATGTGTATCGAATGCGAATCTCTTACGTATAGATTCTAAAAGTGTACAAGTACCGCATATCAAATTTTTAGGCCTATACCTTGAAAATAGTTTACACTGGGATAATCATGTGTCTAATTTATGCGAGCAGTTATCATCGATTTGTTACGCGCTAT